>WNYA01001918.1:0-54719 GCA_019512145.1 Engystomops pustulosus | reverse complement strand
TAAGCTCTTGTGTCATCCCCTCATCCTCATAGACTGTAAGCTCTTGTATCATCCCCTCATCCTCATAGACTGTAAGCTCTTGTGTCACCCCCTCATCCTCATAGACTGTAAGCTCTTGTGTCACCCCCTCATCCTCATAGACTGTAAGCTCTTGTGTCACTCCTCATCCTTATAAACTGTAAGCTCTTGTGTCACCCCCTCATCCTCATAGACTGTAAGCTCTTGTGTCAACCCTCATCCTCATAGACTGTAAGCTCTTGTGTCACCCCCATAATCCTCATAGACTGGAAGCTCTTGTGTCACCCCCTCATCCTCATAGACTGTAAGCTCTTGTGTCACCCCCTCATCCTCATAGACTGTAAGCTCTTGTGTCATCCCCTCATCCTCATAGACTGTGTTAAGGAGATCACACTGGTTTCGGACGCCATCTTGACTACTGTCCGCCATCTTAGATACAGCGGCCATGTTCCCTGACCATTGTCAAGTTAATGTCATGATTCAAACTTCATTTTATGTAACATGTTTGCTTGCCTGTCAGCTAATACCCTTTGACATTTAATGAGAAGCCAGTCTGTCCTCGAAGCTGCATGATATTAGGATTCTGGAGCCACTTATCATCTCCTTCTCAGCATTAGTATAAACAATATCTGTGTACAAGGTCTCTGAGAACGGAGCACAATTAATTAACTTTTTCCCAGAATGTGCTGGTAAAAAACATAATGGCCAATAGAATCTAAGTGCCTTATCTCCTTTCATACAACACCCCAAATGCTGATCTCTATGTGGTAAATACAGCTGTGTCTGTTTGAAATAAACAGTGTGATTTGAGTGCATCGGAAGACCGACTGTGTTTTTCATTTACTCTGTCAGCTCGCTGCCGGCAGCTATCTCATCCTCCCGCAAAGGGTTAATTAGGATTCTGCATAAAAATCCCTATCAGTATTGGCGTCCCTGGGTGGGCTGAGGAGTGAGCAACAACAACACCGAGACAGCCTCCGTGAAGTGTCCCCGCCGGCTTGGTGAACAGAACTGACCAGAGAGCTCTCAGGGTAAGATATTAATTTTTCTTGTCTACCTTGAAATGTTACTTCTGGGTCACTGGTTGGACGGACCGGGTAAGACTGTCTCTGTGTTATGTATTTGCCACTGTTGTTCACTGTAACCTAAGCTCATAGTTTTTGGCAAAGAACCTCTTTGTAAGGTGATTGACAGAGACTGGACAGTGACGGATGGTCAGACAGTCTGTGATGTTAGCTGAAGCAGTGAGACGGGAAGTAGTAACCCTTAGATGTCTGCAATGGGAGAGTGGGAGATATTCTGTTGTGATTATCATAGTGTCAGGGTCGCTAGGGAGAATGCTGGGACTTCTGGTTCTTCTGCTGGTGCCAGCAGCGTTCTCCGACCCCCGGCGCGTATCCGCGCAAACTCCACCTCTCGTCCCGGGCAGCGGCTGCTAAGATCTCGCGCTGTCTAGGAGTTGTTTTCGGAACTGCTGGGACTTGTGTACCTCTGCATGATGCCTGGTTGTTCTGCACCATGAGGGGTTAATTTCCAGAAGCTGTCCAGCTCCTATCAGGTTCTGGAGGTGGGGTTCTGGCTGCATAAATTGCAGCTTCACTAGTCACCTGTGCCAGTGTTTGAAATCCCTTCTCCACTCGCTCTCAGCATTAGGTTTGACTTGCTCTGTATCTGTATCTGTATTGTTGTGACCTCGGCTCCTTTTTTAACATTGACTCTTTGCCTTCTGATTTTGCTATTGACGTACCCTCTCGTTGTGAATCCGGCTAGTTTACTATTCTTTGGTGTTTTATGTTTGTCAGTCTGTTTGTGTTTCCCTTCCCACACTTATCCAGTGTATTCCAAGTCTTCAAGTAGTCGCCCCACGGTTTAGCGTGGGGGGGCTATAGGAAGGGACAGAGGTTGGGGCAAGCTCAGGGCACACTATCCCCTGTCTTTTGTTTTACCCAATCCTAACACATAGTGTCTATAGTACTGTTTGACTGGTGCCAATAGGGTTGCCCATAGAGGTATAGAGCTCAATTTGTGCACGTGCAGCGGAGACCCGCCCTGATCAAGTGTGCGTTTCAGCTTTCTTTTTGGGGAGTCTGAACGGCCTCATGGGACTGTAAGAACTAGTAGTGACTTAGTAAAGAGTCGGTAAGAGAGTGGACTTGGTGTAGTCAGTAAAAGAGTAGTGACAGGTCAGAGTTGACTTAGTGTAGAGTCCTCTGTGGAAGTCTGGTATCTAGTTTCTTTGGGGTCAGTAAATCGAGGTGTTGGCATTCGCTGTGTCTGTGGGGACAAGTTTGGCAGTGTTGCAGTAGTAGGCATTTATGATGAGTTGTGAATTGGAATTGAGCCAAGTGCATTGCAGACAAAGAGATGTAGGTAGACAGAAGATTGACATAATGTAAGTAGACAAAAGGTTGTTGAGTTAAGTAGGACTGATGGAAAAGTGCAAGTTGACATGATTGGACATAAAGGCTGGTTGTGGGGCTTTGTAACAGCTGACCATGCTTGAGGCGTCCTGCCAGACGTTTGAAAAAAAAAATGCCGGCTGGTGATATTTCACCGTTTCAGGCGTCTGCTAGGGATCTTGGAGTGTGGGATGTTGTTTGTTTGAGTATTATTAAAATTTATTTGATCCCGACAATTAGAGAAAAATTACTATAAAAAGTGTTGCAATGTCTCTGGTACCTGCTTTCTGGCGTTTAAGGGGTTAACTAGGCAGACCATGGGGGCAGAATTCTGCGTGGTTTGGAATGGAATTCTGTGTCTGTCTTATCTACGAGACAGTGACCTTGATGTTCACAGAAAACTGAATTTCTCCATATTGAGTTGCTTGGAATCTTGTGTTCTGTTATCTTGTGAGCTCCCCCAACTGTATTACAGAGCCTATGACTGACTTTTGTTCCTTTTTGATTAAAAACCAACACAAGTGTACCTGACTTTTGTTGAGAAGTTGGAGTCTGGCCAGAACTTTATAGGAAGCACAGAACACTGGGCTGGAGATGTGGTGGAGGGACTCTGACACATTGACGTTCAAAAGGAATAGAGGATGTTTCACAGACCACGCCAAAGTGAGACTGACATTTCCGGAAGTCTCAACTGACCAACCCAAGTGGGCGTTGCGGGGAGGCGACATTACTATAGTGATTGGTGGAGACGGGCCCAACAGGGCAGGACAAGGGGGGGGGTTAAGGACAAGGATGTCAGCGAGAACAGCCCCCCCAAACAGAGTTATCGCCTTTCATTGTAGAACTCTCCCCTGCTAGTCCGATGATGATTTTAGCCCATTCCCGGTCAAGAAAAGACCCAGAAAGAACAGCCGGATACATGTAGCATGGTCCATGATCTTTAAGCTGCCAATGAGTGTACTGAAGCCCAGTGGTCCCTAGCCCAAACTGGCAGCAGTCCCTGAGAGTGACATATTATTCACTGTTATTGATTTGGCAAATGTTTTCCTCTCTGTGCCCCTACATGAGGATTGCCAGGACCTATTAGCCTTTACCAGTTCAGTATTCCAGTATATCTGATGCAGATTCCCACAAGGGGGGTAAAACTCACCCAGCCAATACCCCACGGCCCTACAGGGAGTAGACTGGCAGACTAGCCCCTTACTGGATGTTCTCCTTTTCAGTATGCGGAGGACCTACTGTTGTTGTTTGCCAGGATGCATTTATTGACCTTATGTGTTTTCTGTTCCAGAAGGGTTGCAAAGTTTCCAGAGACAAACTCCAGTACCGCCAGGAGAAGGTGGTCTTCCTAGGCCACTGCTTCTCAGCCACAGGCAGATACCTGACAGAGGAAAGAAAGCTGGCAGTCCAGAATATGCCCCTGTCCTGAGGCCCTAAGCCTCTTCACATGTTTCTAGGACTGGCCAGCTCCTGCAGGCCTGGGATAAGTCTGCTGCCTCCAGCCCAATGTTGCCCCTTTCTGACTGAATTGCCTCTTCCCCATTTGCCCTTAGTCTGGAGGCAATTGATGCATTTCATAGCCCTAAGCTGGCAAATCCTGTCTGCCCAGGCCCTAGGCACATCCTATTGGATAATACCTTTTGTTTTCTTTTGCATTGAGTATCTAGGCCACAGGTGTCTTAGCCCAGGACAGTGGTGGCCTCCCCAGTGGCCCACTATTAGGCCCGGTTAGACTCAGTCATGAGGGGAGCTCCTCATGTGTCATTAGCTGCAGCCAGCAATCTGCTCAGCAAGGCCAGTGAGTTGATCCTAGACCGTAGATCACTCAGTTACAGTGCAAACCCCACATACCTTGCACAGTGTCCTCACCCAAGTACAGCCCAAGCATCTGAGCAAAGGCCAGACAACTCAGACTCCAGTGTGCACTCCTGATTCCCCAGGATACACTGAGAAGGTGCACAGCTTTGAATCCTTCATTCTGTCGCCAGTCTTCCAGGATTCAGAAAGGGGGGGAGAAGGGTAATTAACCCAGATGTTGAGTTTTTTTCTCATAGATGGTTCCAGGTCTGCGGGAGAAGACAGACGGTTCAATGCTGGATATACAGTGGTCAGTGGCGCACATGAGGTAGTACAAGCAGAACCACTCCCTCCACACAGGTCAGCGCAGGAGGTGAAGTGACGGCACTCAGGGAAGTGCTACAGCTGGTGGAAGGTAAAAGGGCGAACATCTATACTCAAGGTATAGTTCTGGGGTCTAAACACGACTATGAACCCTTATGGAAGGCTAGAGATTTCCTCACCTCTGCAGGGACCCCCTTTAAGCATGGCACGCTGGTTAAAGAGCTCATGGATGCTCTCTTACTTCCACAAGAGGTGGGGATAGTAAAAGTAAAAGCACACACAATTTGGTAACTCCACAAGCCAAGGGCAAGTATGTGGCTGACGGGATGGCGAAGGCAGCTGCACAGATGGAGCCCAGAGACTGTCCTGAAGTCTCAGCGGTGAGTTCAGAGCTAAAAGTTTGATCCACAGGTGTTCCCGTCCCTGGTGGCCCGAGAGTCATCAGAAGTGAAGGAAGTGTGGAGGAAAGCTGGAGCCCAGATGCCGATGGGACCTGAATGCTGGGAGAGAGGGTGTGCCTGCCAGGAGCCCTGCACCCGACAGTAAGTCAAGAAGCCCACGGACACGCACACACACATCCAAAATGGCCATGCTAGTGCTCATAAACCATAAGTGGTTTGCCCGGGCGTTACTACCCCTGTCACTAGAGTAGTGAAAGCCTTTATAGTCTGTGCCCGCCACAACCTGAGTAAGGTGGTATAGACCCCACAGAAGGTGACACCCAAGCTGCTGTATCTCTTCCAGAGACTGCAGATGGATTTTATCCAGCTACCAAAAAGTGGTACGTAGGAGTACGTGCCTGTGTGCATTGATCTCTTTCCAGGGTGGTCAGAAGCTTCTCCCATGACCAAGGCTATTGTCAGAGCCGCAGCCAAGAAGTTGGTGAGTGAGATTTTTCTGCAGGTTTGGACTTCCAGAGACCATAGAGTCCGGTCCCAGAACCCACTTCACTGGACAGGTAAAGACTGAAACCTTGTCCCTCCTGGGTGTAGAACAGGCCCTGAACACCCCTTGCCCTTCCCAAGTTGGTGGTGCGTTTGAGATACTTTAAACGGCACTCTTAAGTTAGAGAACCGAAAGGCCATAGAGGTAACAGGGAAACCATGGTGCGAGTGCTTTCCTGCTGCCCACCATTCAGTTAGGACCAACCCCAACAGAAAGATGGGATTGTCCCCCTTTGAAGTATTTTTTGGCTGTGCACCCAGACTAAGCCTCTACTTCTCCACAGACCCTATAGCGGATGGCAGGAAACAAGGTGGAACATGCCACACAGTTGAGCCAGGCCTTGGAAAAGGTGCGCAAAAGTGTTTCTGATTCCTTTTTCAGATCCAGACAGAAACCTCAGGATGCATAACCTGAAGCCTGGAGACTACGGGTGGTGAAGAGAGACACCAGAGAGAGAGAGAGTCTGGAGCCTCGCTGTGACGCTCCTTTTCAAATCCTGCTGACCAGTGCCACGTCTGTGAAGCTAGAGGGAAGTCAGCATGCTTCCACGCTTTCTATTCCATGCTTACTTATTCTTCTTGTTAGCTGGTCTCTTCTGACTGACTGTATGCTCAGGGACACCCCAACCATGACTATCACTGTATCTATAGGGGTGACCAGGATGCCCCTAGGGTAGGAGACTTTACCTATGGTCGGTGCAACAAGACAATGACCTTCTTTAACATTGACAGCACAGATAACCCTGTCTTAGCAGTGTCTGATGTACAGGATTTGTGGGGATAGGAGAGTCAGGTCAGGCCTAGAGGCTGGGAAGGTGAGTATACTGTGATAACACTTGTGCATTCCTTCCTCGTGATCCCCAGGGATAAGTTTGATCAGACACATAAAGAGTTTTCTTACTAGGCCAGAATACTGATTCAGTTTGGACCAAAATAATCCTCTTTATGCCTTACTATGCATGAAAGTTTGGGTTAGTTTAAATAGCATAGAGCTTACAACACAGTAAGGCTGTATTCACACGACCATATGGGGGACGTATATACGGACGGCGTATATACGGCGTATATACTTCCCCCATAGACGACAATGGGCTCACAGCACCCTAAGGGAGCGGTACGGTGCCGCACACGTGGCACCATACCGTTTAATATATCACCATGAAGAGGGGTGGAAGTGAGCAGCGCTCCTCTCCCCGGCGCCGATGTGTGCCCGCCGTGCTAAGGTACGGCGGCACACATCGTGTGAATGTAGCCTAAGACAAACACTGTCAATATTACATGGTCTGACCACGCCCCTGTGACCATTACCGTCTCCCACTCATCATGCCCCCAAGCAACATTTGTATGGAGAATTAACAATTACTTAATTTCAAACCCAAACATAACCCAAACCCTAGAAGAAAAACTCAGAAAAAAAATCAGAATTCTTAAAATTCAACAACACCCCAGACACTTCAGATGCCAACCTATGGTGTGCTCAAAAAAACTTCATAAGAGGCTTACTCATCCAACAAGCAGCCAGATATAAAAAATTTAAAATGGCCAAAACCGCTTCTCTTATAGACCTAATAACAATCTTAGACACCAAAAATAAAATTTCCCCTTCTCAAACCCTTGCAAGTCAAATCCAAGAACTAAGATATGAACTTTATCAACTATACCAAAATCAAATAGAATTTAATATGAGGAGAAGCAAAGCCAAATACTACTGGCAAGGAAACAGAGCGGGCAAAGTCCTGGCTAACAAGATTAAAAGCAGACATTCCAAGCAAAAAATCCCCTATATTTTCAACCATAAAAATATTAAAATTATAAATCCCCAAGAAATAGCCAATACCTTCAGTGAATATTACAAGTCACTATATAACCCTAAAAATGATCCATCTACTCCCCAGCCATCAGAAAGCTTAATTAGCGAATTTTTATCGCGTACACCACTCCCCAAATTTTCAGAGCAACAAATCGAAACACTAAACCAGCCAATTAGCAGCGAAGAACTCGACCTAACGATAAAAACCTCAAAAAACAATAAAGCCCCAGGCCCAGACGGCCTCACAAATGAATATTATAAAACCTTCCATAATACTCTAAAACCCTTTCTCCTGAAGACTCTAAACTCCATAATAGAGAAAAAAGAAATCCCGGAGGAAATGCTCCAATCGCTAATTATAACCCTCCCTAAACCCGGTAAATGTCCAGACAGGCCAATGAATTTTAGGCCAATTTCTCTGCTAAATGCAGACCTAAAAATTTATGCCAAAATAATAGCCAATAGACTCTCCTCCCTCTTACCACTCGTAATCAACAAAGACCAAACCGGTTTTATCAAAGGAAGACAGACACTAGACAGCAATAGAAGAATCCTAGACATAATTCAAATAGCTGAGGCCCGACGTGCGCCTTCTCTGCTCCTCTCTTTGGATGCAGAGAAGGCGTTCGATAGGGTCCATTGGAAATTTATGCTCGCAACGCTGGAGAAATTTGGACTCAAAGGGAACATTTTAGATAGCATAATGCTACTCTACTCCAAACCATCCGCACAAGTATACACATCAGGCTTCCTGTCAGAAAAAATAGAAATAACAAATGGCACCAGACAGGGGTGCCCCCTTTCCCCATTAATATTTATAATGACCATCGAACCCCTAGCAGAATAAATAAGAAGCGACCCGAAAATTTTAGGCATTAAAATAGGAAACAAGGACCATAAAATAGGCCTATTTGCAGACGATACCATCCTAATTCTCTCAAACCCCTCCAAATCTTTACCGGCCGCAATGAAAATTATCGAAGAATATAGTCGAGTCTCATACTACAAATTGAACTCATCAAAATGTCAAGTACTAAATATGGGCCTAACTTCCTTAATAATCAAAGCCCTTAAAAAAATATAAAAGTTCCAATGGGATTCCCCCAATATCACTTACCTAGGTATAAAATTAGTTTTTCCACATAAAGAAACACTCAATATTAACTACAAACATTTACTAAGCAAAATAAAAAAGGATTTAGAAAAATTCAACAAGTTCGAACTATCTTGGTTCGGGAGGATAGCCACAGTCAAAATGTGTATAATACCATCCATTCTGTATCTATTCCGCAACTTACCCATCCCAACCCCTCTGAAAACCCTCCAATCACTCCATAAACTCATATGGTCCTACATCTGGAAACACAAGAAACCTCGCATACAAGCCAACATCCTGTTCCAACCAATAAATAAAGGCGGACTAGGCTGCCCATCGGTAACACAATACTATAAGGCCAGCATACTAGACCAACTAAAGCTCTTCTGGTCCTCTGACAATAAAAAACACTGGTTTAATATAGAAAACAGCCAAGTTCCATCGAACGACATTAAAGCGTATCTCTACAGCCTATCCATCTTCGCCTCACACCCCAAACCCCCACTAGCGACTATAGCCGCAGTGGTCGATATATGGACAAATCTCTCCAAATCCCAGACCCTAAGCATAACCCCACAAGATGTTCCGATCAACAGCTTGTTTGCAGGTATACACAATCTTGGCCCTATATCCTGGCTACCAGGAGACTCAAGAAACCTGGGAGATATTACATCACAAAATGGGAAACTAAAAACAATAGAATCCCTAACTCAGGATATCCAAACCACAAGAATAAACTGGCTACAATATCACCAAATCAAAACAGCCCTCAATAAATCCCAATTCAATTTCAGCACAGAAAACACCGACATTACAAAATTTTTAATATCTTCCGACACCAAACAAAAAGGACTGTCCACTTTTTATAAACTACTAATAGATACTCAATCAGCGGCTATACAGTCACACCTGAATAAATGGTCTGACAAGCTGGATACTACTACAATCAGTGAAAAACAATGGCAAATAGCATTCAGAATTCCTCCTAAAGTATCCAGATGTATTAAACATTTAGAAAACACCATAAAAATAAGATTCAGCTGGTACTACACCCCACACAGATTGTCCCAAATCTACTCAGACAACATCCAAACTTGCTGGTGCTGTCACAGTGATAACGCTGATATGCTACACATATGGTGGCACTGCAACCATATAAATAAATTTTGGAAAGCCATTAACGATCTGCTGACAGCCCTACAGGCTCTTTTCTTTATAGATTTGGAAGAATTCCCCCATACCCATCTAACAGTGATCACTCATGTACTTATTGCAGCCAAAATCAAAATTGCCAAATATTGGAAAGACCCCCCCCCCCCCCCCCCCTGCCGGACATCACTACTGTATATATATGCATATGCTGTATGAGTATATATGTATATTCTGTATCAGTGTATATGGTGCGTATGTATATATGTGTATATTTGAGTATGAATGCATATATATGCTGCATGTATATGCAGTATGTGTGTAGATGCTTATATATACTGTATGTGTATTTATGGTAGATGTATATGCAGTATATGTGTATATATGCTGTATGTATACACAGTAGGGCACATTTACTTACCAGGTCCATTCGCGTTCCAGCGGTGGCTTCTCTGACGAGCGTTCGGGTCTTACAGCGATTCATGAAGGTCCTGCGCCCGATGTCCACCAGGTGTCGCTGCGGCACCGAGGTCCGCCGAGTTGCATCGGAGTTCACTGATCTCTTCCTGGTGCATGTAAGTATGGCGCGTGCGACCAATTTCTTTTTTTTAAATGCGGCGGTTTTTCCGAATCCGTCGGGTTTTCGTTCGGCCACGCCCCCCGATTTCCGTCACGTGCATGTCAGCGCCGATGGGCCACAATCCGATCGCGTGCGCAAAAAACCCGGGGCAATTCAGGGAAAATCAGCGCAAATCGGAAATATTCGAGTAACCCGTCGGGAAAGTGTGAATCGGGCCCTTAGTAAATAACCCCCAGTATGTGTATAACTTGTATGTATTACTGTATAAATGTATATATGACTTTGTAAAAGTGTGCGTATAAGTGTATACAAGTATATAAAAGTGAGTGAATGAATTTAGAACTTACATGTGTGTATATAATATAAATGTGTGTACATGAGTGCGTAAATGTATACACGTGTCTGTAACAATATGTATGTTTTGGTTTTTTTTAAGGGGAAGGGGGGCCCCATGCAGAAATCTGGTAGGGGGCCCAAGCTCTTCTAGCTACGCCCCTGGGCCTATCCTAAGGCAACCAATAGATTGTGTAATATGACACCAAAGCATAAAAACTTCAGTAGTAAATAATATTGTAAAAGTAATATAAATATTATAATAATAATAATATAAAATTATAATAAAATTTGTGACAGTAAACAAAGAAGGCAAATATATCAGTTAGATCGATTCTTGTCCAGAACAGAATTTATTTGCAGAATATGTAACCCGACAACAAAGATTAATCTACATAAACACAGCTGATAACACACATATATTACACTAAATAGCGGTAGCAATAATAAAACACATGACACAATGCAAAAGATACACTGTGCATGGCAACAAAATAAAAAAGTGGCAGAGATTTTTCAAAAATAACAATGATTTAAACCCAAAATAGTAACTGATAGTAAAATAATAATAAAAAAACATTCTATCATTATTAACTTTTGATTATGGTTTTATTTTTGTCTTAATTTTCAAACTTTCATAAATGTTAATTTGTATTATTACAAAGCATATGCGTATAGATAAGTCATTCTTAGTTTTCTTTTATTATGAATATTATTTTGCACAATTTTATGTTTAGCCCTCATCAAAGTAGCTAGCCTAAAGCTTTTCTATTAAGCCTTATGCACTGCTGATTGGTGAGGACCAAATTCCCAGCAATCAACATATTAATATTGTGTTAACGTATAGTATTTAAAATGAGGAAAATCAACAAAAACTACACAATTTTGAAAATGTATTTTAAATTTAAAAGGGATCCTGTCACTAGATTCAATAATAAGCCTAATAACAAGTTCCCATAGCACTATACTAACTTGCGCTCAAACTGGTTTTAGCTAAAAAAATGTATAGTTCCTATCCCCAGAAAATGAAGTTTGTACGCCTACCTGGCACCCTGCTTGAAGGAGCATGTGCTATTCATTCAAGGCAGTGTTTTTCTCACCTCTTGTCTGCTGGCAAGTCCCATATCTCCCTCCCTTTGACTGATGAGGCGCCCTATACTCTGCACTGCAGGAGTGAGGGGGAAAGAGCAGGCATGAGGCAAAATAAACACTGCCTTCATTAATAGCACATGCTCTTGGGACAATACTAATTCTGGGGACTTATCCCCAGAAAATAAAGTTTAAAAGCATCCCTGCCAGGGTGCCAGGGAGGCTTTTAAACTTTATTTTCTGGGGGATAAGTCCCCAGAATCAGTATTGGTACAAGTTTGTATAGTGCTATAAAAACTTGTTACATGGCTTACTAGTGAAACTTTGGTGACAGGTTCCCTTTATAATTGCTTTCTATTTTTTTGAAGAGGGTTTATATACAATCTGGGTGAGAAGAAGTTGAAATCAATTTTTCATAGAGTAGCAATAACTATAATAATTGGAAACCAGTCAATCAGAAGAATGCAAGATAATCAGGACAGGTCACATGACACATTTGCTGACCGGACTTTAAAGAAACAGAAAGTCCGTATTGAAAAAAAAAAAAAAAATAAGGGTCGGAGCTTACATCTTCTTTCTCCTGAAGGAGCCCTTTAAGGTGCTGTTGTCTGAGTTCCTCTGCCAAAATGGTAATGTTACAGATGCTTCATACGCCCGGGCTATTAATTGCTCTCTTCTAAGGCTTAAGTGAGTCTTAAAATACTGTATGTCATTTTGTCTGATGATGGCATACAGATGTTGGGAAGACTTTGTTAGAACCCAGTGAATACAATAGTAGAATTTTCAGTTTCATTTCTTTTAGGGAGTAGAAAGGGCCACAACCAAAAAGAGAGTATGAATGCTAAAACCAAGATGAGGCCCCTCAACGTATGAACCCAATCCATGCTCTCTGTAGTGAAGCGCTTCTCTGCAAAGTACTGTGAGAGAGAGAAAAGTAGATGCTTTAAAAGCAGATAAGGCTCAATTCACATTTGGGTTGAGGCTTTATGTTATCCTACGCTATCAGGATACCTCTACGCCAGGTCTGACCTGCTGTACAATGGCGCCATAGCCTGAACAGCATAGACGGGGTGTTTTCAGACGTCCAAGCTCTGATAAATGTCCCCTGCAGACTATTGCACAAGGCTGAACATAGCGATAGATAGATAGATAGATAGATAGGAGATAGATAGATAGATAGATAGGAGATAGATAGATAGATAGATAGATAGATAGATAGATATGAGATAGATGGATAGATATTGGATAGATAGATAGATAGATAGATAGATAGATAGATAGATAGATAGATAGATAGATAGATAGATAGATAGATAGATATGAGATAGATACAGGAGCGCACTGTTTTGCCAGATTTATCACAAGCTACAACCATCTGTGATAAGATAATTTTCTGCCTCTTATTAATCACTTCACTTTAAAGCAGTTTGGGCGCAATGTTAGATTCGGGCAGTTACATGTGATCCTGCTACAAGCTCCTCTCTGCTTCTCCCACAGCCCAGAATGAAGATAACACTCACAGCAGCACCCAGGTGTGTGACACCCAGCACCCAGTGACCTCCTCAGCAGGGGCTTCTCCTGGAGGGGATCCCCCAGTGCAGGTCTCCTGCTGCACCCCTGTAATTCTGCACAGTATCCCCCTCAGACACACTGGTGATACTGTGCAGAATTACATGGGGGACACTTGTATGTAGTATCTGCAACATTCTGCAAACTTGCTGTGAGCTCAGGGTTTGGGTACATTCACACAGCGGTATGCCCGCACGGCGGGCATACCGCCGTGTGCTGGAGATGAGGAGGAGGCGGCCCCTCCTCCCTCCATAGAGAATAGCGGCGCACGGCCGCACACACGCCGAAAGATAGAGCATGTGTGCCACGCCGCTATTGCCGTCTATGGGGACGTACATGCGGCCGCAAATTTGCGGCCGCATGTACGTCCCCGCAGACGGCAATGTGAATGTGCCCTTTTGCAGATTGTTTTGTAAATAGAAGGTGATGAACTGTAAATAGAGTCTGCAGCTCCTGTCTGTAATGTATCTAATGTCTGTATTATATGTTCTAGTGCAGTGGTGGCGAACCTATGGCACGGGTGCCAGTAGTGGCACTCAGAGCCCTTTCTGTGGGCACTCAGGCCATCACCACAGGACAGAATTAGCTAGATGTGACTAATGGCTTTCTCCTACTTCTAAGACAGCCATGGAAATGCCATGCTAAAGCGACACCTCCTTGGCTGCCAGGACTGGAGCTCCTGCTCTGGGTCCCTTAATTGTTTCTCTTCAGGGGAACGTGGAAGGAAGCTATAATTTCTCCATCTTCTTTCTGTTGCATTAGTGTCCTCAGGAGGCCAATACGATTGAAACTTGTGATACAGCTGGGATCAATAGGTTACTGCTTAAATTGTCATGTTGGCACTTTGCGACATAAAAGTAGGTTTTGGTTGTAGGTTGGGCACTCTGTCTCTAAAAGGTTCGCCATCACTGTTCTAGTGTCTGCAGTGTCTGGCTGAGCTCTGCTGCTAGAAATGAGCTGTTCTGCAAAGGGGCTCAGTGCTTTCTTCTCAGATAACGCCACCTTCGGGCTGGAGTGTTTTTGCGCCCGTTTTTGCGCCTAAATGAAAACGTTGCAAGTGATGAATATCATTAGGCGCAGTGAAACATCTGGATTGGTAAGATAGATGAGGGAAAGCTGCTTATTTTTGCTGCGCGGCTAGTTTGGCTTTTAGTCGCAAAAATTGGGGCAAAAACGGTGCGCCTGAATGAAAAGGGGCCAAAACAACAGAAAAAACGAGTGATAAATGTGGCCCATAGTTATTTACTGATGTTTCTTGATATATCAATGGAAGCTGCTCACTGTGTCACATATATGAATGTTTTGAAGTGTAATTTTGTTGTATAAATGCACCTGATATGATCACATGACTTATGATGTTGTCCATATATATGGAGTGTTGGAGTCCTTGAAAAAGGATCCTGAACAGGGTCTGAAACGTTGCACTTGGGCTAATAAAGCTCCCATCTGTTTTTTCACATTTATCTTGGAGTGCAGTCTCATTTTTTTCTTGGATATATTCATCTAATGTGTCAAGACCAGGATATTGGGGTTTGCACCCACAAAATTACTTGGCAATCTTGGTGCTGCTGGACTTTTCAAATGTTGTTTAGCGAGATAGATATGAGATAGATAGATAGATAGATAGATAGATAGATAGGAGATAGATAGATAGATGGATGAATAGATAGATAAATAAAGTAAAAAGCGGGCAGCACTCCGTGGTTCAAATTTCAAAATAAAAGGTGAACTTTATTGAACAAGTGGCGACGTTTCGGTGTGTGACAACGATGAAGTGGAACACCCAAACTCGCCACTTGTTCAATAAGTTCACCTTTATTTTGAAATTTGAACCACGGAGTGCTGCCCGCTTTTTATTTATTTATCTACAAGAGGATCAAGCCAGAACTTTGGGGGCTGCACCCCTCCTTATTAGAGTCATAAGATTGTGCTGACTTGGATTTTACTTCTTCTAGATAGATAGATAGATAGATAGATAGATAGATAGATACAAATGATGCAAAAAAATGTAAGCAGCACTCCAGGACGTCAGGTGTCAAAAGTGAAGTAGATGAAGTTTATTCCATGTTTAAAGGTAAAATAGTACAGCAGCAACGTTTCGGCTCCGAAGAGCCTTTATCAAGCTAGCTAGCTTGATAAAGGCTCTTCTGAGCCGAAACGTTGCTGCTGTACTATTCTGTACCTTTAAACATGGAATAAACTTCATCGACTTCACCTTTGACACCTGACGTCCTGGAGTGCTGCTTACATTTTTTTGCATCATTTGTATCTGGAGGATCCGTAGCCCGATCTCAGTGAGCCTGCACCCACCTTCTTCTCCTCTTTTTTATCTCCAAAGTGTGCTGTTTGTAATTTCTACAAGTAGATAGATAGATAGATAAATAGATAGATAGATAGATAGATATGAGATAGATAGATAGATAGATAGATAGATAGACAGATAGGAGATAGATAGATATGAGATAGATAGATAGATAGATAGATAGATAGATAGATAGATAGATATGAGATAGATAGATAGATAGATAGACTTACCTTATTAAAACATATCAGAAACATCACTCCAAACGGAGGACAAAATATCATGAATATTATGTTGAAGAGGCAACAACAAAATGATACAGGCTCAGACGTTTTAGCATTGTGTTGGTCAGCAGGTTCTGTGGTAGATGGTGATGATCCTGGAGGACATCCTGGTGGTACCGGTGGTGGAGGATCTTCTGATGAGTATGGAGGGGACAGCTCACAGTAGTCTGGAGGATGGAGCAGATCTGGAGATGTTATGGGTGGGTCTGAGAGACTGGTAGGGTTATCTCCCTCTTTGTCCTTCTTGTATGATGATACATTATCCCCACAAAAGGCCTCATTGTAGATACAATATATGTCATACTTCTGTCCGGATGGAGACAAGTCCTTAGAATAAGGTGGTGGGCTATCTTCTGTTGGCATTCTCCTACACAGCTTCTGCTCCTGTCTGGTTCCTCTGGTGAATGTAGACACCTTCCTGAAGTGGGTTGATGTCACACCTATCAAGTGCCTGTCATTATGTAAAGAATGTCACCGTTCTCAGAGGAGCAGATCAACTTCCGCCTGTAGACCGTTTTTAGTTATGTATAGAGCAGTTTATACCTTGGGGGGCGACGTACCAAAAACAAGACACAAGAGTCTGACAATACTCATAGGAAAGCAAAGGAACTTCTCTTCTGTGTGCTACTGGCAGGATCATTTTGACCATTGGACCAAAGTCCTAAAAAACCATGGAGCCACAGTCATAAAGGGGTTAGAAAGTAAAACACTTGTGATGGATTTCTATTGTTCCAGGGAGTTATTCTGACCACCATATGAGGGGTCAGGAAAGAATTCTTCCTTGTTTTTGGGCCAATCGGCATCAGCCGTGCAGAGTTTTTGCTTCTTCTGGATCAACATTTAGTAGGTTGGACTTGACGGACCAATGTTTTTTTGAACCTTCTTTACTATGATACTCTGCTACTAAACTCCGCACTCCTCAAAAGTAGAAAACGCTTACCAGCTCACCGTAACCATCATGTGGATCTCCTCCATCACTGTGAACGGTGCCCAGGATCCAAACCTAACCCAGCCGATTCCAGCGAATACAATGGAATGAAGATATGATCCAGCACTTTAAAAAGTTTCATAGGTCTTTAAAAAAAAACAAGGTGACAGTATAGATTACTTATTAAAATATGTCCCAAGACTTACACGTTCCGGACAAACCACATATCAGTCCTTAGTCATGAACAAGCTTGGGCTTTCACCTTTACTTGGCTGGCTATGTAATAGGGGGCTGCTGGCTATATATTAGGGGGCATGGGCTGCTGGCTAAAAACTGGGGGCAGGGGCTGGCGGGATATATACTGGTGGTAAGGGAACTGGCCCTATACTTTGCAGCTGGGGGCTGGCTAGCTATATACAAGAGGGCAAGACTGGATGGCTATATACTGGGGGCATGGGTGGGCTAGCTAGCTATATACTGGGTGGAGTTGTGACCAATGCATTTCCCACCCTTGGCTTATACTTGTCAGGGTCGTAATCGACAATTAACCGGTCCAGTCAGTCACCTCCAAATCAGATAGAGCAAGTGTGCACGTTTTCAAGATAAAATCTGAGATAAGATTATTCAGGTTTTAATCTTAAACAAGCTCTGCACTCCAGCTTTCATGACAGCAAGATTGCCTTTATTTCCGTGTTTGTAGCTTTTATACAGAAGAGAGAAAGGTGTGGTTATACATCATAGTGGGCAAGGGTTAAGCAAATGTGTCTAGCATCCGATGTGCCCTGGTTGGTCAGTTCCTGTATCTGGACAGATAATGTCCTGGGCGTTGAGTTTCGATATGAGGGATGAAGCCTTCTTGGAATCAGGAATGTTGTTCTCTTCCTGGAAATAGGGTGTTGGCTGTGTGGATGCCGGCGCCATCTTAAGTATTATATCTGAGCATATTGCTGAGGAGGAAAAACTTTAGTATTTGCCAGCTATATAAAAGTATAAAAATATAAAACTAGAAGCTCATATACAAATATTCCCCTTCATGTACAAAACTATAAAACTATAAAGCTCATGTATAGATATTCCCCTTCACATACTCAACTCATAGGGGGTCATTTACTAAGGGCCCGAATCGCGTTTTACCGGCGGGTAATATTTCCGATTTGAGCCGATTTTCCCTGAATTGCCCCGGGATTTTGGCGCACGCGATCGGATTATGGCGCATCTGCGCCTGCATGCATGCGACGGAAATCGGGGCGCGTGGCCAAACGAAAACCCGACGGATTCTGAAAAACCGCCGCATTTAAAAAATGGACACATGCTTACCTTCACTCGGCCCGGCTTGGTGAAGTTCAGTGCATTCAGCGCACTGGATCGCGAATGGACCGGGTAAATAAATCTGCCCCATTAGGTTTTCCCAGTTTTCTGTGTTAAAACGAGGTGCCTGGGCTTATACTCGAGTCGGCTTATACTCAAATATATATATATATACCGTATCTCTGATTTCCCCTCCTCTTCTCCCAACATCCCCACTCTCCCCCTCAATGCCAATTCTCCCAGATCTCATCACACCACCGAATGTATTGTTTTCTTTACACTTCACAAATACTTGTTCCTTTGTTTTCCTCTACCACATAAAATATCAATATCTTATAGAAATGAGAAAAATTTCAAGGGGTGTAAACCCAAACCCAAACCCTTGACTTTCCATATCACCTTGTTCTTCTTTTTTTCTTTTTTCTCTTCTCCGATGTATTTGTCTCATTTGCTTTTCTATTTCTTCTCTCTGTTTCCTCTATTTCCCTCTTTCCTTTTCTCCTCTCTATTCACTTTACTTATATGTTTACTCATCTCTTATTCCTCCTCTTCTCTACAATTTCCTCTCTTCTTTTTCTTTGTCGATTCTTTTTTTTCTCTTTCCTTTCCTTTCCTTTCTTCTCCTCTCTTCTCATTTCTTGTATTGATTCTCTTATGTTTTCCACTATTATTTCCACTGTGGAGGTGTAACGTCTGTTCCAAAACTTTCCTTTATTCACATTTGGCAGATTAGGTGACGTTAATTTGTTTGTATTTTCTGTGCGTGTGAACTGTGGCTTAGGCATCTGCTGCATTTAGATTGGTTGAGCCACTCCAAGCAGTTCAGCCCTGTCCAGCTAAGGGCTCATTCACATGGCGGTCTGCGGGGACGTACATGCGGCCACAAATAGACGGCAATAGCGGCACAGCGGGGATATGGTGCCACACTGATCGGGCCACACCACAAAAAGATAGTGCATGCTCCATCTTTCGGCGAGTGTGCGTCCGTGCGCCACTGTTTTCTATGGAGGGAGGGGGGCCACCTCCTCCTCCTCTCCAGCACACGGCGGTATGCTGCTGGAGGTGGGTCCATATCTGCTTTATATACCTTCTCAGTCCCATCAGACCTCGCTGGTTATAGTCTCAGTTATACTTCCTCTGGTTATCTGATCTGGGCTTTGTACTATCCACTACCTCTTTGGACTCTTTGATTCTTTACTATACTATCTCGCTGTGACCCGGACCCCTGACTTTGCTTTCTGTGTTGTTTGTCTGTCTTGTTTTGTGTCTGCACTGTGGCTTAGGGAGGGACCGACGCCCTGTTACTGCCCACCGCTTCGGGGTGGCGAGCAGTAAGTAGGCTTTGGGGGCTCAGTTTAGGGATCACTGTCCTGTCTTTGTTTCCCTGTGGTCCAAGCCACAGCTTCCTTACTATTCCGTATACTTTGACTGTCCTGGTGGGTCAGATCACATGATGATGATACATTATCTGATGGAATGTGTTTGTGTTTGTTGAAGACGTTCTGTACATATACGTCTCCCGGCACCCAGATCACCCCACAGGCAAATCATCATTGTATAGGATCATTATTATTTTTTTGACAGCCACACCTTTCATGTTTCCCAGTGACCTTTATGCAAATAAGTTCTCGTAGGTTTTCAAGAAAATTCCCCCCTAGAGTGCCGGCAGCCACACAGCAGTTAGATAAGTAGAACTTTGTTTCCCCTTTCTTATAGACATGTTAATGCCTTTTCTGTTTTGGTGCATATAATGTGTACAATGCTTATGATGTGTTCACAGTATACACACCAAATGCCATGTCCTGATAGTAAGCAGAACAATAGTAAGTAATAAATAATAAAAATTTGATTCGCCGAGTTCGCAGAATTTTCCGACAAAATTCGGTTTGACCCAAATCGAATCATGACGAATCACGTTAAAAAACAGGTACTTCCTGGCTGCAGAGAGCCTGTAGGGTGTTCTAGAACATCGTGCCATGCTTAAATATGCATAGCGAGTGAAGTTTGGTCTTCAAACAATGCTGTGTTTTAGTATGACACTCACATGACAGCCGCCGCTCTTAGAATCGCTTCACTCTTCACTTCCATGTGCACTTACAGAGGCCAACTTCACCAAATAAGCGAAGCGGGAACGCAGCCTGACAAGGTAACGTCTGTGCCAGCTCGAAAGGACCGAGCTGAGGGCCAAGATCCCACTATAACATCAAAGAGTGCACTCTTTTTACACTGACATCAGATGATTCCATAGATTATGACAGAACCTGTTCAGTTAAACACGGATACATGTAGAACCCCCCCCTAAAGAGTGGAGAGGGTGTCTGCAGTAATTTTGCATTGACGTCACTGATCATTTTGCCCTTCTTTTCATCCGTCAGTGTCCGCTTTCAATTGGTCGATAATCCATCAGTATTGCTTAAGCCAAAAACAAACAGGAGTTGATCCAAAACAGAGATGACCAGTAAATGGGATATTTGCATGTCCTCTGTGTTCTGTATCCACTCCTGCTTTTGGCTATCAATCCTGAGGCTTTTCATTCCTTCTGACAAATGAAATGAAGTGGAAAACCAAACATAGTGGCAATGTCATAGAGCGATGGAGGGTGAAAACAGCATTATAAAAATCACAGGGTGTTCCAGGGAGACAGCGGTCAGATGGCAGCAGCATGAGTAGGCCGCAGAGTGGCACAATGACAAATTCTGGTGGTGGCAGCAACATGGTAGGCCACAGTGCGTCACAATGACAGAGTATGGAGGTGGCGGCAGCAGCAGGAGATCAGAGAGTGGCACAATCACAGTGTGTGTAGGTGAGCAGTAGCAGCAGTATGAGGCCAGAGAGTGGTACAATGTCAAATTCTGGTGGTGGCAGCAACACGGTAGGCCGCAGTGTGGCACAATGACAGAGTGTGGAGGTGCCGTCAGCAGCAGGAGGTCAGAAAGTGACACAATGACAGAGTGTGGAGGTGGGTGACAATTTCAGTCCCTGGTAAAGATGCTGGGAGGCAGATGTATAAACTGGCAGCAGATGTATGGCATCAGGCAGGTGGCAGCATCAGAATAGTGACTGAGGCAGGTAGTTAGAATCCAGACTCATTTCTCAACATTAAAGGGAAGCGTCATGGCTGATCTAATCTGATGCATAATGCATTGGTGTGTGGAAATCCTGGCTGATCCACGCCTGATTCATCTTGACAAAAGATCAGTCTCTTCACGGACAAACGTGTACTCCTTGGGGTAACGATGGCCCCCGCCGCACTGAACACCCACTCTGATGCCACACTACTAGACGGGCAGGACAGCTTCTCTACGGCAAACTCAGCGAGTTTCGGCCACACATCAAGTTTGGCTGCACAGTAGTCCATGGGATCCTCTACCTGGGGTGGTAGAGTGCTGTCCAGACTCCAGCTGCTGCTGATTGAGCTGCTACTGTTCCTATTCCCCCCCACCCATTTCCCTACAACAGCTGTGGTAGTAGTACGTGAGTGATGACTGCCAGGAATCCCCCGGTCAGACCTGACAGAGGATGGACAATGGCGCACATAGGCAGCGACCAACTGCACAATATTTCTCTATAGTACACCAGTTGTTCCCCCCTCTCAGCAACTGGAAAAAAAGGCACACATTTTGGACCGGTAGGGAGGGTTCAAGAGGGTTGAAAGCCAAAAGTCATCCCTATGGCTCCACACGTCTGTGCTGCTGTGTACCTTGGAAGAAACCGATAAGCTCAAAGACTGGCCCTCTTTCTGTTGTACATAATGGTGAAGGACTGGCAGTGCCTTTTTAGAAAAGAAATTTCGGCTTGGAACTTTCCACCTTGGTTCGGCACAAGCCACTAGTTCTCTGTAGGGTGCAGAGTCCACGACTTGGAAAGAGAGGGACTGAAGTACCAACAACTTGGACAGGAGCACGGTCAGCTTCTGCACCTTAGGATGGCTGGACGCATACAGTTGTCTCTTTGTAATCGCCTCATTCAACGACTGCTGGCGCCATGTGTAGCGAGGAGCAGGAGTATCTGGACTGGGAGAGGATGTCAAAGGCAAACAGCTCCCTTCGGCAGAGGTGCTAAAGCCTTGACTGGCTGAAATGGCATGTGTGCCACTAGGTGCTGCTGCTGTTGCTGCTGCGGCGGCTGGATGGACTACCACATCTGAGACATCTCCCAGGCTATTCGATGGTGACGCTGCATGTGTTGAGGCAGAGCCGTGGTGCCAACGTTAGCTCCCTGGCCAGGCTTCACTTTCTGCCCGCAGATTCTACATTGACACACGCTCGGCTCCTCTGGTGTCTTAACAAAAAACTGCCACACCGCCAAGTGGGTGCTTTACAGCCAACAATCTGCATTGAGCGACTACTAATGCCGCTGCCTCGCTGAGCCCCTGTGCCACTACTTACTCGGATCTGCGAAGCGGGTTTTACACCCCGCGGACGTTTGGCTCTTGTACTCACACTGCTGACACCCTGCTGACTCACGGCGACTTGCTGTCTGCTTCATTGTCTGTCACGCAAGCTGACACCCTCTTCTCCTGACGATGATTATGAAGCCCTTGCTTCACCTGACTTCCAAGTGCAATCGGCAACATCATCATCAAATTGTGTTTCGCTGTCACTGCTTTTCTCCTCAACGGTCTCAGTATGCACAGCCTGCCTACTTGCAAGTGCAACATAACCTCCCATGCTACTCTCCACATCTCTATTTTCCCGCCTACTGCACGAAGCAGCGGATGTCTGCCTAACCTCTTCAATGCCAAGCAGCTGCTGACTGTCCTCAGAGATGTTGTCCTCACTGTGTAGTGGAGCTGAGCCCAGACCACCTAGTAGATCTCTGGCTGAGGGAAATGAACAGGAAAGAGGCTGGTTGATGACAGGTGAGAGCTGCTGACCTGTTCCTGGGTCTGACAAACCCATGGACTCTTGGCTGTGGTTGTCAGATGTCATTTGGGAGGAAGTAGATAACCTAGTCAACCAATCGAGAACCTTTGGGTTGTTTATCAACACACTGCCACTAGATGACACCAGCAGTTCTGGCCTCACAGAGTCACCCCTGCTGCGAAGTCCCCTTACTGTTCTGCGACCTGTGCCTGCTCCACCTGCCACCTCTCTGTCTGACATAGTGGTTAATCAGCTATGTTGATTTGACACGGATTTCTTGATACAACTTTAGCAACAAAAAAGAATTGAAATGTGGGGAATACAAAACACCAAAAACTGACACCCTGGCCTTTGAGCAAAAATCACTCCATCAGCTACTGAGTACAAGCAGCTGGACGCTAGATACAGCACATGCAGTGTGAAATAACTGGATTGCAAGTGGCCGTCTGTTTTTATAGGGTTGTGTGACATAACATAAGCCTGCCGGTCGCTGATGTCTGCACATGTGATCGATGGTGTTCCTTTCTTCTTCCCAGAGTTCTCTGCCATATGTAACACGTTGTGCTCACAGCCATTTTGCTAATAAAGGGGGGAAAATTTTTTCTCACAAATCACCGTAAAATTCGTATTCGCGCTGAACCGAAGTTTTCCTGAAATTCGAAATGAATTTCACTTTGTTCGAATCGATTCCCCCATCTCTAGTAATAAAGGCTTCTCCTATAGCTTCAAAAGACACAGAGGCATGGGGTGGTCTAAGACAGTGACATATATCTCTCCGATATCTGCCAATACATTCGATAGTTGACTTGTCCCATGTAACATGTATGGCTGTCTGAAGGCTATGGATGTCGGTGGAAACATGCTGTTTGATGGGAAAAGTATACATTTTTATTTATATACAACATATCATCTCCTTAACAGGAACTTTCATCTCAATGAGTTCCCCATCACTTGCTGATCCACATTTCTAACAAAGTAGAATTTAGTGAACTTCAGAAATGTGATTTTTTTTTTTAACCCTGCATCGAATCAGTTTTAAATCTACACTAACCAGTCGTAACCAACTTGAGTGAAGAATCTAATGATAATAATAATTCCTTTATTTATATAGCGCACACAGATTATATAGCGCTGCACAGAACTTGGCAGATCAGTTCCTGTCCCCAACGGGGCTCACAATCTAATCAACCTACCAGTATATCTTGGAGTGTGGGAGGAAACCGGAGGAAACCCACGCAAACACCTGAGAGAACATACAAACTCTTTGCAAACTGGTTTTATTTTTCTATTATTTTCTCGTAACCTTGTTTTGCGCTTCTCTCTGATTTTATCTTTTCCTTTGGAGACTAATTCTTTACCATTACCTCTCCTCTTCTACTTCCTAATTTATTCCCTTTTCCTTGTCTCTTTACTTTCTTTTCCTTTTTTCTTTCCTTTTTTTCTTTGTCACATAGTAACCATCACCTACAATCTGGTTATCCTCATGGATCACGTCACAGGGTGATGGTGGATTATCTGATGGAATGGGGATCATTTACTAACCCGGTCCCACAGAGTTCACAAAAGTGCATTGTCCATGTTTAATGCTTTCTGCCGCGATTTACTAAGATTGTGCGCCCGATATCCTCCATGGGTCACTTCCCGGTTCATTAGTTATTTACAAAAAAGGTCCCTAGGGACCTCACTAAGACCAATTAGTCTAAAACTTAACTTTTAATATTATTAAGGAACAATAAAAGGTTTTATTAGTTTGCTTAAACCTATTAAAGACACACACTTAAAATTGTACAAATCGATGGCGTTGGGATGTATTATTATTTGTCAACAAATCCAAGTAGAGCGGAGTTAGCTATTGTGTCAATCCAATGCAAGGAGAACCACCAGGGGTCGCCAGAGGTATCATTCTAGTTCACCTGTGTATTAGATCTGTAACACTGTAACAGCATTTAAAAATTCTGCAACATTGTTGTTGCGACTGTGTTCATAGGAACTATAATATAATTCCAAGCCACTGCTTGCTGGTGTGCAAGTCCAATGGAAGGTCCTCCCCGCTCAGGTCCGACAGAGTTCACCTTCTTCTTCCTGGTGCATGTAAGTCCATTGGCTTGCGACACAATTTGAATATTAAATCCTAAAGTTTAGTCGGAATCAGACAGATCGTCTGACGCCCCCCCCCCCCCCCCATTTCTGTTGCATGGAAGCCCAGCACAACTACGCCAAAAAGACGATCACTTGTGACACAAACCCAGCGCAAACCCCTGTTAAATACCTATCAAAGCTGCGCAAATCCCAAAAAATGTGAACAGTCCGACAAAAGTGTGTTCCAAGACCCTTAGTAAATAAGCCCCAATGTGTTTTTGTATGTTACAAGCAATGGGGAGTATTTATCATATGACGGTCTTGGGGTGCCGGTGTATTATAGCTCCGCCGAGTATCCGGCACAGTCAGATACAGCAAAAGCCTTTGGCGTAGAAATAACTGGCGTAGAAATAACTACAAAGTTATCAAGTTGCCGGCTGCACATGATCCGCCTGGATATTGCATAGGATGACGACCTGCATTATATGAGTGAGGTTAGACAACAGAAATAAGGGTATCAGAGGTATCTTTATTTTGCATTCTGCTTTAGTTTTGTGTTGTTTTTTTGTTTTTGCATTTGTGCACTAATTTTCCCACTCTGCGTCTAATCTTTGAACTGCACCTGGTAGATTTTGGCACATGATGGGCCACATGTATCACTTGTTTTTTTCTGTTGATTTTGCGCCTTTTCATACTTTCGCACTGTTTCGCGACTAAACGCCAAACTAGCCGCGTAGCAAAAGTAACCATGTTTCCCTCATTTATCCTACCAATCCAGAAGTTTAATGGCGCCTAATAATATTTATCACTTGTGACTTTTCATTCAGGCGCAAAAACACTCCAGCCCGAAGGAGGCGTAAACTGAGAAATAACACTGAACTCTTGTGTAGAGCAGCTCATCCCCAGCAGCAGAGATCAGCAGATAATAGTACAGACCCTACAGACAGGACCTGCTGCCTCTGTTTACAGTTCATGACCTTCTATTTACAAAACATTCTGCAGAAGCCTCAGCTCAGAGCAGGACAGGAGAGAAGTTTGCAGGATTTTGCAGATAGTACAGACAAGTGTCCCCCGTGTAGCAGGATGATCACACTGGTGTCTGAGGGGGATACTGTGCAGAATTACAGGGGTGCAGCAGGAGACCAGCACTGGGGGATCCCCTCCAGGAGAAGCCACTGCTGAGGAGGTCACTGGGTGCTGGGCTCTACTGTGAGGGTCATTCTCATCCTGGGGTGCGGGAGAGAAGCAGAGAGGAGCTTGTAGGAGGGTCACATGTAAGAGCCGAATCTAACATTGCGCCTAAACTGTGCTTAAAGGACACCTGTCATCAGGTCTGTGTTACTAGTCCTGTCACTACTACCTGTTGCAGCAGCTCACAATGATCCCATCCCAGCCTTTATCTAGTTATTTCATACATTATTCATTGTAAAATCATCTATTCTTTATCATGTAAATGAGGCTGGTCACATGGTCAGAGGCAGTGATGTCACCCCTGTTCCCCCTCCCCTCTCCTCCCCCTGCTCATGTCTGTGTGTAATGTATAGTAAAGCATGGCTAGTGTGTGTGCTGCATCTGCTGACATGCTGCCTCCTCCTAATATACAGGTGAGAGACACAGACATCAGCTACATATGAATCTGACATGTTCTGCTGTAACATGGTTGCATCCTGGAGCTGCTGTATCTCTCCTATACACACACATGCACACACAGGCTGCAGGGGCGTGGCCACCAGCACCAGGAAGCACATCATTATACAACCTCACATCATTATACAGGCTGTCAGTCATGCACTGGGGGTGTGGCTGTGCCTCCCACTCATGAATAGAGTGGACAGCTTGAATATGCTAATGCTTCATTGGACATTTCACAGGTCATTTGCATACAGCTTTAGGGACTCATTGCTTAGGTTTACAGGCATGTAGAGGGACAATGAAGGGATAGAGGCAATGCTCTCTAATGGCAGTTTATGAAAATATATTTAGTTTAGGGGGGTTATTTTGCATGACGGGTTCTCTTTAAGTAGAGTGATTAATAAGAGGCAGGAACTCAGCTCATCACAGATGGTTGTAGCTTATGATAATTCTGGCGCAACAGTGCGCTAGAAATAAGGCGCAACTACTACACTTAAGCGCAGAAAAGTGATACATCTGGCCCGATGTCTCACTCTTATTTTGTGCCTAAAAATTCACACAAAAAAATGCCCAAAAAGATGTGCAAAAATGTTTGCAAGAAAGCATGATTTGTTTAAAGGAAATAAGCCGAAGGATCCATCAAAGAACAGAAATACACAAAAAAGACAGTCGCAATTTGCAAGACTAAGATACATCTGCCCCAAGGCGTTATTATCGGAGTCACTACATCCGATCCATCGTACAGTTTCAATGCAACAGCGCTCCCAGCGGACGTCATTTTGTTGATTGTGACCAATTTACCACCCAACAAGGTGGCACTACAGCGTGGCCAGAAGTGACAAGGGTCACAGGACAAGCTTTGGCCAATCAGTGAGCTTCATGCATTATGACTGGTCACCTCCTATTATATGACATTTGACGTTTCCTGCTCCAAGGAGAGCCATTGCTTGGCAAAGGAGAGTCTCGTAAACCCTGACTATATAATTAGGTATATTGGGGGCACAGCATGGTCAGTTGTGAGCCTTATCCATTATTAAGGAGCACAGTGGGAAACCTTTTCTAGGTTTCAATCTGCTGTAAGTGACTGAGGTATTCCTAGAGGCACAGACATCCGGGCAGAAGATTCTGCAACATAAAGTCACAGACGGGAGAAGTCATTCTGTGCCTGATTAAGATGATGGCCCAGATCTACTAAAGGCCGTGCGCCAGATTTCTAGCGGACTTTGCACAATTTGCCTGCACATGTATTTAAAGTAAATTTACCATATACTTTTATGCATATGTGATGCAAACATACCTTGTGAATGCTGTAGCTACACTGATGCAAAAACATATCTTATTTAATCCCTGAACCGAGTGGTTTTCCTGAAAATTTTTAAAAAAAAATTCTGATAATGAGGCTCTGTTGCTCCTGTGGTGGCTCGGGACTTCTTCACTTACCCTAATTATGCCCTGCACCAGCCTTGTCCTGCCCAGCATAAGCCAAGAATATGTCATCACTGTGTTGTCCCTGAACGACAGAAGTAATCAATCGCTGCACCATCCCCCAGCTGCTAGGTATGAGTCATCCAGATCAGGTTGATTAGTCCGGTCTGGACAGCACAGGCATCTCCATATATGTGGAAGTAATGTGTTTATGTAGGACAGCCAGCCTGCGCCCAGCTTTTCCAAGTTCCTGAATGACATTGCAGCACAATGATCTGCAGGATACCAGAAAAGCTGCATGATGTCACAGGCTCTTGGGAAGGCTTATGGGGGACAGGATGAAGCAGCCTTATGCATGCTGGAGGAGTGCATAATTAGGGTAAGAGTATTGTATATAGTGTGAGTATATATATATATATATATATATATGTGTGTATAAATGATATGTGTAAATGTGTGTGTAGAATATATATATAGTAGTGTATGTGTGTATATGTTGAATAGTTTGTGCATATGTATATGTCGCATATACTGTATATGGTGTGTTTGTGTGTATATGTATCTTTAGAACTTTATATTGTTACTTTTGATACCCAGGGCCCAGAGTTCCGCTACTATCTGAGAAATATAGAATAGAGACTTTTAGTGTATTAGGAAACAGTGTATACTGTAATAAGCTATGACTTGCACACGCAGTTCTGTCTGCTGCATTACAGCTCAGCCCAATCGCATGGACGCTTCAGTACCAGACACAACCATTAGACAGGGGGGGCGCTGTTTCTCCAATATGAGAGGTCTATAGGACACAGAATATTTATGGCTGGCAGAGATTTAGTAGCAGGATGGGAGGAAGCAATTAGCTGTCTGGCTGGACGTGCCGTGTACAGTTTGCTTACATGTCTGTAACAAAGAGATGAGAGAACCGCGGCCGTCACTACTTGAATACGTCCATTATCACCAGATGCTGCATACGTAATAATGTCACTATCTGTAGTGCAGACTATAAACTTCCAGCAGCGGTGACACAGAAGGGAAGCCATGAAGTGCTGATCATAAAGCCGTACACACAAGTAGACAATGGCTGGTATAAACAGTGGGCTATATATATACCGTATACTCCTTCCATCCCAATATACCAGCCTATAGCAGCCTATATACTGTATACATCTAGACTGAAGTCACCAGCACATCATGTATATGTAGGGAGCAGTGATGTCACCACCACATAATATAATGTAGAAATGTATAGGTGGGAGCTGATTGTTCACCACCATCCAATACTTGAATGTATATGTAGGGAGCAGTGATGTCACCACCACATAATATAATGTATATGTAGGGAGCAGTGATGTCACCAGCACATAATATAATGTATATGTAGGGAGCAGTGATGTCCCCACCACATAATATAATGTATATGTAGGGAGCAGGATGTCCACCACCACATAATTAATGTATATGTAGGGAGCAGTGATGTCACCCACCACATAATAAAATGTAATGTAGGGAGCAGTGATGCACCACACATAATATAATTGTTATTGTAGGGCAGACAGCATGTCACCAGCAACATACTATATTATATGTAGGGAGCGATGTCACCAGCAACATAATATAAGTGTAATGTAGGGACAGTGGATGTCACCAACATAATATATTTATATGTAGGAGCAGTGATGTCACCAGCACATAATATAATGTATATGTAGGGAGCAGTGATGTCACCACCACATAATAATGTATATGTAGGGAGCAGTGATGTCACCAGCACATAATATAATGTATATGTAGGGAGCAGTGATGTCACCCACCACATAATATAATGTATATGTATGGAACAGCGATGTCACCACCACATAATATAATGTATATGTAGGGAGCAGCGATGTCACCAGCACATAATATAATGTATATATAGGGAGCAGCGATGTCACCAGCACATAATATATATGTAGGGAGCAGTGATGTCACCACCACATAGTAATGTATATGTAGGGAGCAGTAATGTCACCACCACATAATATAAGTGTATATTGTATGTGAGCGAGTGATGTCACAGCTATATATAATGTATGTGTAGGGAAGCGTGATCACCACGCATAATATAAGTGTATTGTAGGGAGCAGTCGATGTCACCACCACATAATATTGTATATGTAGAGCAGGATTTCACCACCACATAATTAAATGTATATGTAGGAGCATGTGATGTCACCACACATAAATATGTCTATGTAGGGAGCAGCGTGTCCCCCACATAATATATGTTATGTAGGAGCAGCGATGTCACCAGCACATAATATGTATATGTAGGGAGCAGCGATGTCACCAGCACATAATATAATGTATATGTAGGGAGCAGCGATGTCACCACCACATAATATAATGTATATGTAGGGAGCAGTGATGTCACCGCCACATAATATAATGTATATGTAGGGAGCAGCGATGTCACCGCCACATAATATAATGTATATGTAGGGAGCAGCGATGTCACCAGCACATAATATAATGTATATGAGGGAGCAGCGATGTCACCACCACATAATATAATGTATATGTAGGGAGCAGCGATGTCACCACCACTTAATATAATGTATATGTAGGGAGCAGTGATGTCACCACCACCTAATATAATGTATATATAGGGAGCAGTGATGTCACCACCACATAATATAATGTATATGTAGGGAGCAGTGATGTCCCCACCACATAATATACATGTATATGTAGGGAGCAGTGAGTGGGGTTGGCCGTGTAGTGCGGCCTAGCACCAATGTTGTTGTGACGGGTGGCTTGGTCTAGGGTTCAGCCTCATCCACACATGTCATGCAGTGGAGGATTCCCCCTTGGGCACTCCCAGTGTACGTGTAGACAGGGATCCCTGGGCGATGGTAAGGGGGCCACTGATGGTAGCAGCAGCCAGCGACAGTGGAGATAGGATAATGACAATAAACACAATGGGGAAGATTTCTCAATGGGTTTTCCGGGCCTTTGGCGAAAAAGGTGCAGAGTCCCCAGAGGTTTATGTGACTTTTCAATGGTTAATGTGCACTGGACGATTCCCTCCACTCTCTATACGGGAGTAATCATAGAACTACTGCTAGTGCAACGCCGTGAAGACCTGATGCAGGATTCAGATTCACACCGTCACTCCAGGCACCTGCTGGGTTTTTTTTATGCAAATTTTGATGCATTTGCGCCTTTTTTGCACCTTTTTGAAAGAAACGTCCCAGACAGAAGTAGAGAATAAGAACATATATTAAAGGGCCAAAGCCACTTTAACCCTTTAATGGCAAGGCCATTTTTTGGTTTTGTGTTTCCATTTTTTCACTTCCCAGCTTCAAAAACATTTTTACTTTTCCATGTACAGAGCTGTGTGAGGGCTGTTTTCCTGTAACAAACTGTACTTCATAGTGATGGTATTTATTGTATATTGTATTGTAGTGTATATTGGGGGCAGATTGAAATTAAACTACGGATGGCTGTATAAAATTTACCTGGTTTTACTTCTTTACAATCCTTTAGTTTATCTTACCTGGCTACACCTGTCACTCATCCGCTTGCAGTTAGTTATGTCCGCGGGCACGAAATGGCCTAAGACACAAACATAAACGTGTCAACTGCTCAATCCCATCTCTCCTCCCTTAAAACTTGCTCCTCACTCTTCTTTAAATCAAACCCTCCCACCTCCTCTCTCTCCTCCTCCCTTCCCTTGCAATGACCGTTTAGATTTAAAGTGCCTTCCCCTGGGACTCAGCACAGGACTCTGGAAGGGCAGCAGGTAAGATAAACTAAAGGATTGTAAAGAAGTAAACAATTTAAGGAATAACCAAAACATGATTTATAGTGAGTATTTTATACCCTTTTGGAACCTGTCATCACTGAAAAATGCCCTTTGTGATGACAGGTTCCCTTTAAATTACCATAATTTTTTTATGTTTGTAAGTAACAATTTAGAAAAAAACACACAGGCCTTTCTTGAGGGCTGGGCTATAATTTTAATTAAAAAAAATAAGTTGAGTTATCACACATATTAGAATTTACGCCTCTTCTGTAGTAGAGTAATTTTGAGACATTTTTGAGACATTTTTGAGACATTTTTGAGACATTTTGTATTTCTGATAAATTAGGAAAAACACTCACAATCCACAATGAATTCCTAAGTTAAATTAGCCATACCTGGCTAAAATCCATGCGTTACTTACAATTAAAAAGTTTTGAAAAGTCAGAAAATTACGAAAAATTTGCGAAAAAATTTTGCAAAAAAAGTCGCAAAAAGCACAACAATTAAGGGGGAATAAAAAGTTACATCTTTTTGAATCCCCAATAAAATGAAGAAAAATTAAGTAATTCTAATATATATAAATACACAACACTGTTACTGATTTTTGGGATATTAAATGGCTTAAGGGGTAGGAATTATCCTGAGCCGGAATCCTGGACTGTCCTGTGACTCTAGGTTGGGCAGATAGACAAGTTTTGGGTAGACAGATAGCTAGATGATAGATTTGAGTTATATGAATTATCCTTTTTGGCTGATTCCCCACGTAGCAGGAACTCATTTTAGGGACCTGATGAAAGGGGATTTTACTATTTTTTGCTCTTTATAGATTATTGTTATTTTAGTGACGTTTCTTCCCTCTCACTACAAAGTCGTCCTCATTAGTCGCACAGTCAGCAATCTCCGCACTGGGTTATTCTTATCTCCGAAGCTTCATCACCCAACATCAGCAGCAAAAAGACCCAACCACCGACAGGAAGGAAAATCATTACTGGTGATGGGGTCTCCCTGTCCGGAGGAGGGGGGATTATCTGCTACACTGCTCATCTACAATATGAGAAATAACTAACCAGAGCAGCGTCTATCATCTGATCACATAGGATCCCCAACTTGTAGAAATATTATTGTACATAGGAGTATTATATAATTTAACTATAGTCACAGTAATATAGCAGTTATATTCTTGTACATAGGGGGCAGTATTATAGTAGTTATATTCCTGTACATAGGGGGCAGTATTATAGTAGTTATATTCTGTACTATGGGGACGTTTTATTAGTTATATTCCTGTACATAGGGGGCAGTATTATAGTAGTTATATTCTTGTACATGGGGGGGCACGTAAGTAGTATAGTAGTTTATATTCCTGTACATAGGGGGCAGTTTATAGTAGGTATATTTCTTGTACATAGGGGGGTAGTATTATAGTAGTTTATATTCCTGTATCAGGGGGCCAGTATTATAGTAGTTATATTCTTGTACATAGGGGACAGTATTATAGTAGATTTATACTGTACATAGGGGCCAGGTTATAGTAGTTATCATGTATATTCTTTGTACATAGGGGGCAGTATTTGTGGTTATATCTTGTACAAGGGGAGCAGTAGTATATAGTAGTTATATTCTTGTACATAGGGGGCCAGTATTATAGCAGTTATGCTATTCTTGTACATAGGGGGCGTATTATGTAGGTATATTCTTGTATAGGGGCTTAGTAGTAATTCGTACCTAGGGCAGTATATACTAGCTATTATCCTTGTACACAGGGGGCAGATTATAGTAGTTATATTCTTGTACATAGGGGGCAGTATTATAGTAGTTATATTCTGTACATAGGGGGCAGTATTACTAGTAGATATATTCTGTACATAGAGGGCAGGTTTATAGTAGTTATATTCTTGTCATAGGGGGCGGTTATAGTGTTATCTTGTTACGGGGGCAGTAAGGTGCAGTATGCTATAGTAGTTATATCTTGTACATAGGGGCGGCAAGTATTATAGTAGTTATATTCATGTACATGGGGGCAGTATTTAGTAGTTATTTATTCTTGTACAATAGGGCGGGCAGCGGCGCCTAGTATGATATAGTTAGTTCTTGTACATAGGCGGGCAGTATTTATACAGTTAATTTCTTATCATGGGGGCAGTAATTTGTAGTTATATTTTGTACATAGGTAGGCAGTATTATAGGTAGTATATTCTGTAACAGGGGGCCGTGCTTATAGTAGTTATATTCTTGTACATAGGGGGCGTATTGATAGTAGTTATAGTCTTGTACATAGGGGGCATAGTATTATAGTAGTTATTCTTGTACATAGGGGCAGTATTATAGTAGTTATATTCCTGTACATAGGGGCAGTATTATATTAGCTATATTCTTGGACACAGGGGGCAGTATTTAGTAGTTATAGCTCTTGTACATAGGGGGCATATTATAGTACGTTATATTTATTGTACATAGGGGGCAGTATTAAGTAATATATCTTGTACATAGAGGGCAGTATTATAGGAGTTATATTCTTGTACATAGGGGGGCAGTGTTATAGTAGTTATATTCCTTGTACATAGGGGGGCAGTATTATAGTAGTTATAGCTTCTGTCAGTGGGGCAGTATATAGTAGTTATATTCATGTACATAGGGGGCGTATTAAGTAGTTTATATTCTGTTGTACATAGGTATAGCAGTATTATAGTAGTTATATTATTGTACATAGGTAGAGGATTATTAGTAGTTATATTCTGTACAAGGGGCAGTATTATTTAGGTATATCTGGTACATAGGGGCAGTATATTATAGTAATATATACTGTTACTAGGGGCAGATTATATAGGATTATATTCTTGTACATAGGGGGCAGGATTATAGTAGTTAGTTATATTCTTGTACATAGGGGGCATATTATAGTAGTTATTTCTGTACATAGGGGGCAGTATTATAGTGAGTTATATTCTTGTACATAGGGGTCAGTAATATAGCAGTTATATCTTGTACATAGGGGCAGTGGCAGTATTAATAGCAGCTATATTCTTGTACATAGGGGGCCAGTATTTATAGTAGTATATTCTTGTACATAGGGGGCAGTGTTTATAGTATTATATCCTGTACAGGGGCAGTATTAGTAGTAGTTATATCCTGCCCATGGGGCAAGATTATAGTAATTATATTCTTGTACTAGGGGGCAGTATTATAGTAGTTATGGCTTGTACATAGGGGGCAGTATTATAGTAGTTATGTTTTGTACCTAGGAGTTGATATATAGTATAGTCCTGTAAATAGGGCAGTATATAGTAGTTATATTTTGTACATAGGGGGCAGTATTATAGTATTTTATTGTTCATTCTTGTACATAGGCAGCAGTAGTATATATATAGTAGTTATATTCTGTACATAGGCGGCAGTATGTAATATTATTAGTTTTAATTCTTGTACATAGGGAGCAGATTATTATAGTAGTATTCTGTACATAGGCGGGAGTATTATATATAGTAGTTAATTCTTGTACATAGGCGGCAGTATTATATATGTAGTTATATTCGTGATAGGGGCAGAGTTTATTTATATATAGTAGTTATATTCTTGTACATAGGGAGCCGTATAGTAGTTAGATATTGTACATAGGGGCATAGTATTTATTATAGTAGTTATATTCTGTACATAGGGAGCAGTAGTTATATATAGTAGTTATATTCTTGTACATAGGGAGCAGATTATATATAGTTTGTTATATTCTTGTGATAGGGGCAGATGTAGTAGTTATATTTTGCATAGGGGCAGATTATAGTAGTTTATCTGTACATAGAGGCCGTATTATAGTAGTATTATCTTGAATAGGGGGCAGATATAGTAGTTATATTCTTTGTACATAGGGGCGGCAGTATTATAGTATAGTAATCTTGTACATAGGAGGCAGCTATTATAGTAGTTAATTCTTGTACATAGGGGCCAGTATTATAGTAGTTATATTCTTGTACATAGGAGGGCAGTATTATAGTAGTTATATTCTTGACATAGGGGCAGTATTATAGTAGTTATATTCTGTAATAGGGGCAGTATGATAGTAATTATATTTCTTGTACATAGGGGGCATAGTTGAGTATTATAGATAGATTATATTCTTGTACATAGGGGGCACGTATTATAGTATGTTTATACTTGTACATAGGGGGCAAGTATTTAGTAGTATATTTTGTACATAGGGGGCAGTATTAGTAGTAGTATATTCTTGTACATAGGGGCTAGTATTATAGTAGTTATATTCTTGTACATAGGGGGCAGTAGGTACTTATAGTAGTTATATCTCTGTACATAGGGCGGCAGTATTACGATTAACAAATATCATTACAGATCAGAAAAAAAAAATAATAAATTACATTATAATCTTAACTCAAAAAGTCCATCACTGGTAAAAAAAGAAAAATGTGGAAATTAATATAATTAATTCATGAATGACCCCAGACATATGTTCTCCTAACTTTTAACATTATTACCAGTTTTTTTAACCTCTATGGATCGTATCCACCTCAGCTCTGATATATTTGGGTGACTGCTGGTCATGGGTGGAAGGACTCGTGTGTGCAGACACTCTGGTCTGGTGTGCCAGTGGTAATATTTGATTGTGGTGATGATGCAAGTTCCATGGTCCCCCTGCCGATGCCGGCTACCTGTTGGTGTCACCCACATAGATTATGTCCGGGAGGTCAGAGAATGCAGTCTTGAATTCCAGAGTCTGTGGGACACATCCTGCCATATCGTCTCCCTCCCGGGCACTCAGTGATAAAATGCCCATGGTCTCTTCTGTTGACATCCAAGGGGACACAATGCTCGAGAGACTCAAGAATTTTAAATTTCCCCCCTGACAAAGAGCCTCCCATGCAAGGATAACCAGGCGATATCAAAGAGCTTTGCAAGGAGCCTTGGACTATTGAGGACACCTCAACTTTCTGCACAGGGTGGCCGTGTGCAGAGTCCCTATCAGAGCTGCGAACGAAACAGTATAGAAGGCTCCTACAAATATTAGTGTACAGTACTTCCTGGTCCTACTCTCCAGATATGTCTTATCTATTCTCCACTTTTCAAACACCGAGACCATAATCCAGATACTGGGGGAGGAAGCCAGGTAGTCCATCGGCCCCTCTTGAGACTGCCGCCTCGCACCCAGACTCTGCAAAAAGGCAATATCCAGTCCTGACCACGACTACCCACAGGAGACCATTGTTTGAGTCCAGGCAACCAAAATTACTTTTAGGAAACATGGAGTCAAAAGAAGACCCTTGGGATTTAACATATCCCGTCCACCCTCTTCTCCTCGCAGGTAGGTGATCCCTCTTTTTCTACTGGGTTCAACTGTTCCCCCATAAAAGCTGGAAGAAACAGGCTAAAGAGCTAGCGGAGAAAGATTCTGGCAAAGGAAAAGACGACAGGACGTAGAGGAAGACAGGGGACCAGGTAAGTATTCAAGCAGAGTAACCCTTTCTCTATAGGTCAGCCTCCAGTTATTCATCGCTGAACCTTGTATTTCCGGTTTCCAATTCTCTTCCAATTAGTTGGCATTGATTTCCCTCCCAAATTTAACCCACAAGGATCTTAATAATGGGGGAGGCCTGGCGAACTGTGGGCGATCAAAGCAGGAAGCAGCATCCAATGTCCAGAGAAGCTTGACTCTTCTCAGGTTGACCAGAGACCCGGAGGCCTCTGAAGTAACTTCTGATGGCTGGCAGATAACATCTCCCACCTCACGGGGTCAGATATCACCACAGTCACATCATCCGGTAGGCAACTACCTTCAAAAGACAAGCAATGGGGGACAGGCACCCCCTGAAAATCACACCGCTGCAGTGATCTCAGGAACAGTTATGGCAAACACATACAGCAGGGACTCAGAGGAACAACCTTGTCGCACCCCGGCCTCTACTCCGAAAGTGTCCCCCTGCCAACCATGATCAGAGGAAAGTCTTCGCCTCTTCTATATAAAGTTCTCAGCCAATCTATAAATTGTCCCGGAATACCGTACTTTGACAAAGTGGCCCATAGATAATCGTGATCAACCCTGTCAAAGGCTTAGCCTGGTCCAGACCTACAACATATCTCCACACCTCAGAGTTTACATGCTCAAACATCTCTCTTATAGAGCTGACCTGCTCCAAGAGATGTTCCGCCCTCTTACTGTGCCGTACTGAGAGCCTCAACAGTGCCGGGGACAAACAGACTAACCGAAATAGAATTTTTGCCAGAATTTTCCTATCAAAATTCAAGAGAGGGCGATCGGCCTCCAGTTATTGATGTCACTAGGCTCCTTACCTTTGGACAGCAGAATAGGGAGGACACCTCTCATGGATGGAGGCAATCAGGTGATTTTCTAGACAAGTAGTAGTAAACACATCCACAGGAATTGTGAGGGTTGTTTAGGCTAAGATGGTCTCTAAACTTCTTATACCGAATTGCTGTGGTAATACCATCAGGACCTGGTGCCTTATGCAGATGTAACTTATCAATGGCCCTCTTAACCTCCTCCCTGTTATTTCTGCTGCAAAGGAGAAAAGTCCAAAATCTCTAGTGTCAGGACCTGGAGTTGCCTCCAAGAATTGGGCCATTTTCTCTGTATCCAAAACCTTCTTCTGAAATAACTCAGCATAGCTGGATCTCACCACCCCCAGGATACCTCCCGAGATTCCTGCAAAACTCCCGGGAGTCAGTGTGAGACCTGTGATCAATTTCGTGCCACACGTTCCCGGCAATTTCTACGGATAAGAGCGGCCCAGTTTTCCGTAATCTCTTACTATACCAGGGACGTTTGTAGGGCTGGTACTGATACTGCTTTATTTCAGGATTTCAGTCGGTCAATATGTTGGTGTCATCCCGCCCGACGAATACAGTGACTCCAATTCTTTCCGCAGCTTGAGATACTGCATGTACTTACTCTTACCCTTCTTCACTGACAGTCTCTTCAAGAGGGACTGTTCGTGCCTCCTTGACGTTCTCCATCGACCACAGTCAGATATGTGTCTTGATAGAAGTCTACTCTCTGGAGCTGGTCAGGAAAAGGGAGAGTGGATACAATTCTGGACATAGAGATCATCCAGGATGCTAGAATTGGCCCTCCATAACCCCCGGACCAATATCGAAGCGGTGTTAGGGCTCCTAGGCTGAACACAGTAGGACAAGATGTCAGATAGTGGGAAACCTTCTCGCATATACATTACTAACATTCTGGAGGGACTCACAAAATCATATCGATTTCCTGCATGTGCCGTCAGCACACGTATAGGTTGTACCGACGGCTTTCTCCCGGCCAAGGTGGTAAATACATCACGTAGATGGCCTGATGAATTATGCTTGTACGGCCCTGGAGTCTCTAAAGACTGCTATGCGCCGAGGACCGGTCACCTGAAGTCATGACACATTAAGTCACCCTCATACTACTAGGGATAGAGGTCAAAGAAAATGCTGCTCTCACTCATTGAACAGCTGGATTCTCTATGTCACTGTCGTTGTGGGCATATGATTGTTGATCAGCGGAGCGCACGCCTACACGGATGGTCACCTCTATTGCAACAGGCACATCCCCATAGCGACCTTCTCTTACAGCCGGTGCCACAAGTGCGTCTGTGGTGTTAAACAAGTATGGACGACCCCCGGCGTAACGGCTCCCACACCAAGTGACCAGTAAGAACGAGCCGAGACGCCACTCACGCGTCAGCCTAACGGAGATGCCCCAAGGTGGTCAAGATGGGTCTCCTGCAGGATGATGACACTGCAGCGTCCAAATATCTTAGGTGGTCATAGGTACGCGTGTCTGGCCTCCGGGAAGCATGTGTGGGTGGACATCATCTCGAGAGTTAAAACTACTGTATTCAACAGGTGGAGACGAGATGGCGACCGATCCCCAACAGGATTGCATTTTGCCACTGTGCAATGTTGCTCAATATCCGTGAACCGATCTTACCAACCTATAAAGCACTTCGTGGTTGTCCGGGAAGAAGTCAAGACGCGCTTTTCTCTACATAATAGAAGGTACGGTTGGGAAGACGGTGCAGGGTGAGTTTGTTTTATTGGCGCGTTTTACCAGCACTTCCCACCCTCCAGTCCTAGATACCAGTCACATCTTTATTCTAGTGAGGTCAGACAGCAGAATCAACAATGGCGCCCTGAGCCCCACTTTGAGAATGGAACTGGGGAGGAACTGACTGTTTCAGAATATTATATTAACTACACCGGATCTTGGCGGCTGGATGGGGGCCAAAATAACTAACACTATCTACAGCCCGCTTGTGTCCTAAGCCGGGGGAGGGAATTTATCCCGAAGAACCTGGTCAGAACTAGACATGAGCTTAAAGCTGAAATCTAGCCACTGTTCTGTTGAAGGTTGAATGACCGCCGGATGTAATCATGGCGTGAACCACATATGGCGACCACAGTAGATCTCGCACCCACAAACCTCCTATCTGGGTTGATCATCCTTGGTGCCTTCGAGGTCTTAAGAAGCGCCACACACGTTTCCTCCTCTGGAAACGCCGCTACGGAGTATGGCGCGCCGGAGGTGAATTAGGTGAAGGAGGGCGCCGCTGGCTCAGAGGCGTTTTGAGTGAGGTCCTGACGGGGCTCAATCGGGGAATTGGGGGGAGGGTCTGTATAGAGGGACCGATTGCTACTAGGGGGCTGATGTAAAAGGGGGAAGCCACACACATTTTTGTTATAACACCCCCTTGCCCCCCACCACTGTTTCTCGGAGACGGATGCACATCACAGATAGACTGCGGGTTCCCCTCCATCCCCGACCCCTCGGTATAAGCAAACAGTTGTCCCCAGAGTCCCAAGCACAACAGAGTTTTCTGGGCCCGCATGCACCCTGACCATAGATGCAAGTTCACCATTTAACAGACATGCTGGGCACTTGTGGTTATACAGGTCCCATGCACTGATCTGGGACCGCTGCAAGAGTTGCGGCGAATCTTGTCTCTGGCCTTTCGGAAACGAGAAGCTCGCAGGCCGAGCAAACCTGTGTAACACGGCGGGAGACATTGGGGGGAACGGACAACCAGTGCTTGTGTGTAGGGGACCGGGCCAGACGTACACCAGCTCTTGCCTCATAGCTGGGAGAAGCGCTCCTGTTCCTTAAGACTCGGCCAGGGGTCCCCATCCTCTCCATGGACACAAGTCCATTATCCCTGACCCTGTGCCAGCACTACCTGCCTAGTCCACTGCCGTAGCTTGGAGTTGAGTATACAGGGCTGCTGCTTTCAGGGTGTGCAGTTGTAAGTGAATACATACGTCATATTGCATTGCAGCAGTTTTGTTGGGTTAGTCAGCTCCCCTCCTCCTTACCAGGGCGGTATTCCTCACGCCATCTGCAAGCTCCGTGCCGTGCGGTCTCTCTTCACCTGCTGTGTGGTCGAGGGTGCGTAGCTCCAGAGGTTTGGGTGCACCCGTCTACTTCCCAGCTTGTGGCTTCACTTGCAGGGGCCATCGTTCACACTTGAGCAGCATTGTAGTAACAGTCTCTGCGGCTTTACTGCTGACCCTGGTGGCGGCCTGGAACAGGCCATGCCATGGACACCACATCCCTCTGCTGCAGGTTCTCTCGCAGGTTCTGCTTCCCAGAGACCTTTTCTCCTCTGTCTGGGTGCAGGAGTGGGGGGTGTGCACCTGCTGCTGTCTCCTCACTCGCTGCATCACTGTGCTCCTCCACCGCTATGTTGGTCACTTCGGACTGCTGATGTCACCGCGAGTATTCATGTTTTCACTCAAAATCTTTTCTTTCTCCTAAGTCGACATCAGCGACCATCATGTCCACATCTTCACCTCTTCATGATTTGGAATTCGCATCCCTAAACAAAATTTTTTGGGAGTTCACTCCCTGTTGTAGGCTGGAAAGCACTGGGCCTTGCTTTTTGGGATCCTCCACCACGGTGGGCACCGCCCTGGGCTAGTCCAGACATGAGTGGAGGTCCAAGAGCCCCGACCCACACACAACCTTCACCTCTAGGAGGCGAGGATGCTATAGTGATTCTTCTTACATAGGGGGCTTAAGTGCTATAGTGCTTGCAGTAGGTGCTATAGTAGTATTTCATTCCCTTGGCATAGGGGGGCGTATTTATAGTAGTTAATTCGTTGTACATAGGGGGCAGTATATAGTAGATATAGTTCGTTGTAACCTAGGGGAGGTTGCAGTATTATATGATATGTGTGTTTGAGTTTGGAATATGGAAAAAGAAGAAAAAAAGGTCGGAATCGGCCGGCCAGCCACCTACAGAATTGTCAAGGGTTTAAAAACGACTTCTTAAAAAAGTATTCCAAAAGGAGTTATTTCAACAAAGTTAAAAACATCGACTTCCACATGCTAGGATATGGGACACAGGGAGGTAGCGGCATACAACAAGAACACAGACAGTGTGGATGGGGGAGGTAACGCGTTCCCTGACATAGTAGTATATTCTGTTACATAGGGAGGCAGTATTCAGTATTATAGTAGTTATATTCTTGTATATAGGGGGCAGTTTTTGTCAGTGTATATTCTTGACATAGGGGCTGTATAGTATTAGAGTAGTATTCTTGACATAGGGAGCAGTATTATGTAGTTATATTCCTGTATAGGGGGCAGTATTATAGTAGTTATATTCTTGTACATCGGGGGCAGTATTATGTAGATATTTCTGCTGACATAGGGGGCAGTATTATTAGTAGTATATTCTGTAATAGGGGGCAGTTTCTTATGTAGTTATATTCTAGTTACACACAGGGGGCAGTAGTTTATAGTAGTTTATCATTTGTACATAGGGGCCAGTATTATAGTCGTTAGTATTCTTGTATATAGGGGGCAGTTTTATAGTGTAATCTTGAAGGGGGTAGATTCTAGTATTATATTATTGTACATGGGGCACGTACCTATAGTCGTTATATTTTGTAAGAGGGCGGCGTATTATAGATAGTATATCTTTAAATAGGGGGCAGTATTATCAGTAGTTATATTCTTGTACATGGGGCAGTATTATCAGTAGTTATGTGTGTGGGTACATAGGGTGGCAGTTCGCATCGTTATGTTATATGCCTGCACACCCCCCTGTACATAGGGGGCAGTATTATAGTAGTTATATTCTTGTACATAGGGGGCAGTATTATAGTAGTTATATTCTTGTACATAGGGACAGTATTATAGGAGTTATATTCTTGTACATAGGGGGCAGTATTATAGTAGTTATTAGAAACTCCAGTAAATAAATGTTTGATCCTAAAACGTGTAAATAATCCCTTCAGATATTTTGTGGACGTCATGTCAGGAATTACCCTGTAAATCTTCCATATGTCAGAGGTAAAAGGCACTAAACACGATGGTTTCCTGGACACGTATGCCGGGGACGCTTCTTCTCCACATTGTTTTCTATTTCTAGGATTTATGTCCTCAAGTAGGAAGTTTAAATTGCATCAAATAGCAGCAGACAATATACCTCAGCCATGCCAAGACCCCTGCGCACAGCACCTAGAGAGGACCTGGTCTGAGGGCTGGAGAGGGGCTGTCGTCAGACCCCATTGTTGTCCTGTAAGACTAGAGACGAGGCTGAGGATCCTTCGCTCTTAGTCTTAGTATTCATCTGCACACAAGGGAAAAGCCCCACTTTATTTAAGGAGAGGAACAATCTGTTATCTTTCGGTGGTCGTAGTGAGACAGCCATATCGGCAGCGCTGCGATCCTCCAGAGAGAAGGGAGGATGTGCTGCATGTATACAGAAAGCTATATATAGCAAAGGAAAACATCACATACACAACAACTCGCTGCCAAGGCTTTATAAGATACCGGAAAACCCCTGCGAATGGGCAGAATCTGGGGTTCTGCAGAGAATTATTATATGATTTATATTATTATTATTCATTTATGTGATTATCATTCATGAATAAACTTAGAGAAGGGTCGGAGAGCAGTAGGGTATTATAATATTATTATGGTATGATCTAGGAGAAGTGTAAGGTGCTGCAACCCCCTGGTGGAATTAAGGGCAATAAATGGCGGCAGTATACGCAACACTGACCCCTATGGCAGCAGTATACGTAACACTGACCCCTATGGCGGCAGTATATGTAACACTGACCCCTATGGAAGCAGTACATGTAACACTGACCCCTATGGCGGCAGTATATGTAACACTGACCCCTCCCATGTAGTATACAGCCAGCCAGCCCCCATGTAGTATACAGCCAGCAAGCCCCCATGTAGTATACAGCCAGTCCCTAGTAGTATACAGCCAACCCTCCAGCACTTAAAAAAATAAACTTGCCTGGCGCGGCTCCCTGATGGTCCGTCTTCTTTCTTCCACTCGTCTTCTTCTTCTGTCTTCTTTAAAGGGAACCTGTCACCAGGAGACCCATTTTCAGCACTCCCCCAGTCCCCACAGAGCATAGCACATACACTGCCAAAGTGTTTTTGTATAAAAAATAGGTTTTACAGAAAAAAAGATATGTTATATTGTATCTTGCTGTGTGACTAGGCACTTGTCCCCTGGGAGTGGCTGGAAAGGATGTGTCCTTTTCAAATATATGAATAACTTCCCACACTCAGGATTGGCTGTAGAGGAGCAGGGGGCGTCGCTAAGCCAAGTGATGGGTGTTTTCATATATTTGAAAAGGACACATGGAGGAGCAGTTTCCCAAGGGTGGGGGGGGGAAACTGCTCCTTTCCAGCTACTCCCAGGGGACGAGTGCCTAGTCACACAGCAGATGCTAATGAAAGGTACAATATAACATATATTTTTTTCTGTAAAACCTATTTTTATATAAAAACACTTTGGCAGTGTATGTACTATGCTCTGTGGGGCCTGGGGGAGTGCTAAAAATGGGTCTCCTGGTGACACGTTCCCTTTAACTGCCGGCATGGATGTGGCCATGTTTGTTTCCAGCAGGCGCATACTACTTATAGACTCGTGTATAAGCCAAGGTGATGTTTTTCAGCGCATTTTTTGTGCTGTTGTTGAATGGTTTTCGTTGTACATTGGGTTTTGGGTTGTGATATTCTCAGGACTTGGATTTATGGGAATCTGTTGCTTATTATAAAACTGTATAATGAGCAGCAGGGCGGGAAGGATGATAATGGACTCCGGAGGGATCACCCTGTAAATCACGGAGAACATCCGTGTGTCTGGAGCCGGTGCCTGGAAGTTGTCGGCCGGTAGCCAGGGATTTTGGTAAACTCCACCAGAACTTCTCCCCAAGACCCGTGTTCTGATTGTTTAGAATGTTCTATTGCTTTGCGTTTCATTCTATACAGGGTCATAACTCGGAGGACCCCGTTTTATTTTAGAAATGTATTGAAATAATACAAATATAAGTGATATCCTGGGAAAGATAGGGGGCCGGGACCTATATCCGGAACATCTTGAATGCCGCCATATTGGATCAAAGACAAGTTTTTACGATGCGAAGTTTGTAAAAAAATTGCATATTATTAGATTTGTAATTTGTCCGGAGGTTCAATAGTTTTTAACACGGATATTATCCATAGATTCTCCCGGAGAAGCTCCTTCAGCGCTGTGTTCAGCACCACGGACAACACGACACAGAGCTGTGCATCACAGGGAACGTTCCTGGTGATTGATGAGACTATCTATATTGGTAACTTAATAAATGTTAGCAGTATGCAAGACCCGGGTGAGGACCTTTGTAGGTCCTAAAACCTGTGCAAAATAAGAATTTATGTGTGTATGACGTGTCTACTACCTCTCTAATCCTTATAAATGGCCATACTCCCCCTACTAATAGTGCCCCCTAACTGTGTTTCCCCAACAAGCAATCCAATTTTACTGTCCTGTCTTCAGCATCCTGGTACAAAATATGATGATAGTTATGTAGTAGTTATGTCAATGTCCACCTGGAGGCATCTGACCTCTGATGGAAGGGAGAAGCTACGGGTAAGAGATAGATATGTGGACATTTTTGCTCTGTTCTTTCTCACTATAAGGCTGCAGTAAAAGTTATACTGCTCAGTACTGCTCTATAATGTCTTCCATTCTGTTTCCGCTTGTCTCTCATTATGTGAGGGCAGCAGCATCTCTTACGTTTTAAGGATGGCACTTCAGAACCCTATAGAGGCAGAAGTATGGCAGTTTGGTCATGGTGGGAATTTACAAAGAGGATGACCCCGCCCACTTTCTCTACCAAAGTGGATTGTGTGGTGTAAAACATCAAAAATTCATAAATTTTATGCACAATTTAGCAAATTTTATGACTTTTTGCAACTGGAATCGTGCAGAGCTTGATGCATTGCCGCCGATTGTGCAGTGCCGCAGGGACTATAGGTAATTTATCCATAAATGCACACAGGAATTGTGGCCTTTTTAAAAAAATGTTAACACCTCTGTGACTTTTTGGGGTGTTTGGTGACTTTTCCTGTAGTAGCAGTGCCCTTTTCGACAAATGTGGTGCGAAGGGTGCAATAGTTATAATGTCTTCCCCATCACCCCATCTGTAACGGCCCGCTGGACAGGTTATGTTCCCAAATTCATCCACTTCTAATGCCCTCTAATGTGGGAGAAGTATGGCTAAGTAACCCCACAATCTGCGTGGTATGATAGGAAGTTACCTTTAATAAAAAGTACTTTACCTTTAATGTAAAATCTCCCCCAACCCCCCCTTAGCAATGCAAATACAGTAAATTATTTTCTGTGACACTGGGATGGTACACACAACAGCTTTATTGGATATTATCATCAGTGGTTACACATTGGGCATCAGTGCCATCATGATGGGCTATGCATGTACTTTTGACCGTATCACAATGGAATAGACAATAACAATGATGATCATGATGATTCCCACCACCAGGGCGGCGATGTTCAGTTGGAAGGAGGTCCTGGAGTGCTTCACTGCCCCGTCAGAGTCATTCTCATTGGAAGAATTCCGGGACTGAAATAGAAAATTTCATTTTATTAGCCCTGATAGGTTTCTTCAGTGTGCACTTAGTGGGTTTTGCGCTGTATATTTTATTGCACTTCCGTCTATGATGATAATAATGAGAAGTAATCTCCACAGAACAGGAAGGCTCGGCTTATCTTGAAAACTATCAGAATACTACAGGCGGTCCCCTACTTAAGGACACCCGACTTACAGACAACCCATAGTTACAGACAGACCCCTCTGACCTCTGGTGAAGCTTTCTGAATGCTTTACTATAGTCCCAGGCTGCAATGATCAGCTGTAAGGTGTCTGTAATGAAGCTTTATTGATAATCCTTGGTCCCATTACAGCAAAAAATGTTTAAACCCCAATTGTCACTGGGGCCAAAATTCTTTTTGTCTGGTTCTACAATTATAAAATATACAGTTTCGACTTACATACAAATTCAACTTAAGAACAAACCTCCAGACCCTATCTTGTACGTAACCCGGGGACTGCCTGTAATTAAATTTAAATTCTCTTTACGACCGCCCTAAATACAGTTGCTCCTCCCCCAAAGACTTTTATGGGAAGTCTATCAAGATGGACTGTGACCATGACTGACTTTTATGAAAGATTGCATGGATTAGATAGTTAGATATAGTATTTACCTTTTATTATACTCCTGCCTGTGATGATAATAATGAGAAGTGATCTCCACAGAACAGGAAGCATCAGCTTATTGTGAAAACTGTTGAAGTTTAAATTGTACACATAATAAACTGACACTTCCTGTTCTGTGGAGATCACTTCTCATTATTATCATCATATGCAGAAGTACCATAAAAGGTCAATTTTATATCTAGATAACATAGAAATCAACCATAATAGTCAACGACCTCACAAAGAACACCCACTAGAGTCTATTATGAAAGTCTTTGGAGGTGGAGCCACTGTATTTAGGGTGGTCAAAAAGAGATTTTTTTAGAAAATATTATAGAGCTTTTTTAGTTATTGAAGGGATTTATTACACATACAATCGATGGATCGACATGCAATGCTGTGAAGGCACTGTAGCAAAAAGTGGAGTAACCCTTTAAATTGTGCCTCAGCGATGTTTAACTATACATCTCGCTATAGGACGAGGCTGTAATCCTGACGATATGGCTGGATATCTGCATAGTACAGGGGTATTGTGGGTAATATGTTGGGGGAGTGGGAAGTTTGTGCCCGCAGATGACATTGTACAGCCAGGGTCCCCAGGGTATGGGGAGAGTATAATAAACAGCGCTGTTCTTTGGCACCGGGTGGGTCTCATGCGGCAGAGACGTTTATAATACATGTTTCTTATTATTGTCAAATGTGACATTATTTTAATTAATAGAAAACAGAGACGTCTCTGTCACATCTCATCTTCTTGGCTCTTAGAGGGGAGTCTTTGATGCCTTAACCCTACTAGGAGAAAAAGTTGCAGTATCCAGCTGCCAAATCTCTTATAGTCATAGGGGGGAGTCTTAGAAGAGGGGGGGGCGGGGTCAGGGTAATGTAGAGTAGATACAAAGTCTAAGACAGGTCTTGTGTTAATAGTGGAGACAACTGTAACGACATAAGGAAGACAAAATAGTATAATGTCCTGGTTATGGTTATATCCCCCCAGTTTTGGGTTGCTGAAGTGAGTTTCCCAATAGATCCAGTGTAGAGGTCGCCAGCTAGTCCCTATAATATGTCCCCAACCAAAAGACATCTAGAGACCTAGCTTCTGTGACTCACCCGCCCCCTCCCCTCTGCCTAGACTTCTATGTAGTTTCTGTTTTGTTGCTAGCAAGAAGGAATTCAGCAGAGATCCAGGATGATAAGATAATTAGGAGGAATGGTGGTAGAATGACAACAGCGGAGCCATAGGCGAAGCAGGAACATGACGGTGGTAAGGGGGGGACCTATAACGACTGAATTTAGATGATAGTATTGATGTAAGATGATGGTCCTTGTTAAAAGTACAGAGTGGGTGGGATAGTGTAGTGATGTAAGAGGGGAGGGGCTTAGGGGTAGATGTCACTCCCTGTCCTGTATCTCTCTTTCTCTTTCTCTCTCTAGAAGCACAGAAAGAAACATGTCCCTCCCACCCGCCCTTTACTATCATTAATTTACAACTGGTTATTTACCAATTACATGTATAATTCTATGAAAATGATTGTCCGTTTGTTTTTTGAACTTTGACACTGTTTATCTTGTACCATGTAAATTTCTTAATTGACTGTTGATGAGATGAAGTTGGCGTTATCCTCCTAAGCCCAGGGGAAGGGTGATCCTTCAGCCATGGTTCCCTAGAGGTTTCCTCCAAAGGGGGTTTTTCCTCTCCTGAGCGCTGTGGGATGACTCTTTGTGAGTCGGAGGTTGCACATATTTAAAGTTTCTGCCTGGAGATTAAAAATTCTCAATGTTATGCTCCTGGCTTTAAAATGGAAGAAGAAAGAAATATCTAAATAAAAATGTAGATATAAAATTAAAAACAAATAAATAAAAGAATATGTATTTAAAAAAAAAAAAAAAAATAGAATGGGAGTCAAAGTATGGCATTTTGTTATCTGTCGCAGCTTTGATTTTGCGGTGGAGGAGTCAGGTGGAAGGTGCAGGCAAGTTATTGGTGGACTAATTTAACTTATAGAGGATATAAAACCTCCTGGTGGTCAACAGCCTGAGCTTTGGAAGTGGCCAGCCTCAAGGCTCTGGTAATGGTAAAAGCAGCCAGGGGCGGGCACGGTGTTGAAGCACACAATGGATAATCTTCACCAGGGTCATTGGTGCCCTTAAAGTGTACTGGCTCTGCTAGAATGGCAAGCCAGAGCGTGCCGCCCCCCTTTGTTGATGTCTGGCCGGGGGCTGTATGTCAGGCAACTTTAGATTGGGGTATTGGGGAATCCCACCCCTAGCATGTCACCTGACTCCTCCTCTGATTGTTTTATTCCTGTGATTCAAATAAAGCTGTGGCCATTTCACCCATTACGTTATGTGGTTGTGTATTTTTTCCATACACCGTGTTCCATACACTGTTTTAAAATAAAGTGGGGGTCCATCCCATATCCACACGTCATGATAAGAGCCAGGTAAGTGGAGAAGGAAGCACTTTACTCTGCTGAGATAAATTACAGGGTTACTTGTGTTGCCGTGTACCCCTGTTACCCTGTTGGTTGTCACACTCATTATCAGGTACTATACATAGAACTCAGCATCTCCAAAGACATTAAAAAGAGAGTAAGAGAATATCATTGAGGTTTCCAAGGCGGAGAAGATGCCTCAAGTTTGATATCAACATCTCAATGCCAGGCAGCACCTGGGGTTTGGTAAAGCCACCAACATTTCCTACGCCATTGACATGTGATGCAATAATCTTGATTTGGGATTATTCTAAATTCTAGTTAATGGGTAACAGTTGGGACTGTTCCTTGTGGCTTGGGACTCTGATTTCTGGTTGGGTGGGCTTGGGTAACTCGATAAGGGTGCGTCTGTAGTTTTAAGGAGACCACAAAGTTAGGACTTCAGGTTCGATTAAAGGACATATACCATCAATGTATGCACTCCCCCCGTAGCACAGTCCCCCCCAAAGCACATACATAGGTGAAGGGCGGAACTGGAAGCATTACGGGGGGAGAGCATACATCAAAATATGAGGCTACCTGAGGCGCTCAGGTGACGTCGTAGACTGAGCACCCCAGGGTTAATTGCATAACTTTTATAGCTCTATATTTTCCGCGATGGTGGATAATAAAAGATGTTCCTCAGAAACTTCTTCTTAGGACACATGTAACATCAGCAAAGTGATGGTAGATGTCCTATAGGGTTGATATTTGGGACAGACCCCCTTTAAGCCAAACCTTATCCCTAACCAAACTCCCTACTACAGAAGAAGGCATAAAGGATGATAAATCCCGTAGCCAAGCCCCAACATCAGCAGCACCAATCCCTATTCTCTGTCCATTGTTTGTTACATTGTATTAGTCTGGAGACATCTGGAACATCTGATTTGTATTCGGGATCTAGGAGGATGTATATGGCGTCCCCTGCAGACTGTGGATAAGGAGCCAAGCGTCTCAAGAAAGACAACGGAATGCAGAGAGGGAACTAACAATGGGATGTAGAACTTTCCAAATATTCTTAATAGTGTATGAGATTGCCTACATAGCAATTCCATAAAAGATGCCAAGTATAATATTCTAGAAGGAGAACAATTCCCAGTCTACAGCTCCACAGACCGATCACCGCCCGTATACTACATTTAATGTAAGTCATAATGGATTTAAAGGGTATCACTCCTGGAGATCTGTGTGTATTGTTAGTAGCAGCAGGACTGTGAAATATGGACATATAGATTCCAGAATGATATTGTGTCCTCACACTGCTGTTCTCTCTGCATTGAGCTGCTTCATAGCCCCTCCCCTTTGAAAGCTTTAATGGCTTTCACAGTAGAGGAGATGCTTTGGGGAGCAATTCAATGCACAGAGAGCTCAGAGCACAGCAGTGTGAGGATTTTATTCAGACCTATGGTTATTCCCATATTAAGAATTATCTACTTTTACTGTGATCTGAATAGAAACTGGCTGAGGGGAGTCTCTGCTCAAGTCAGAGATCAGCTGAGTGTACACATTCCTAAACTTTGGAGACCCCCCTGCTGGCACCCAGTGTAAAAAGATGTGATGAGACTAATATCAATATCCCAATGGAAAATCTCTTTAGTAAACTCCACCCTGGAAGACAGAGACATAAAAATCCGAGCTTCTTATTTTGATTTTTAACCCGAGACAATCCCTTTAAGACCCCCAGACTTGAATAAAAGTTCCCTCTTACCTTCACGGAGAAGATGAGGGCAGCGAGCCCCAGGGGGCAGCAGCAGCAGACCATGCTCACGATGGACCAGATCAGGTAATCCTTCTGTCTGATGTTGGCCATAGTTGTCCCAGGAGGTTCTGATCTGTCACCGCTCCAGCCGTGCAGTGATGCTCGGACCATAATGTGAGAAGATTTTCTCTGGCAGGGAGGCGGAGTCTGTGACATGAGGGTGGAGTCGGAATGTGTATCCTTTATGTCTTACAACTTTCCCAAAGTTAGTTTTGGGTGCAATGACATGTATCCTGTCCTCAATATCCCCAAGACATGACACAGGGGTCACTGCATTTTATTAATATGTTACCCAGAGCAGTGATGTAGCATCCAAATTTAGGGGGGGATCGTATGTGATTGTATGTGAAGCAATGTCATGTCATTCTCCTATAAGAAAAATTCTTATAATAAGTGAAATTGACAAGAAGAGGTTAATCCCTCCCCTTCGTAAACTCCCCACTGCCTCCATGTCATAAAGTTTTAGGACATTCAGCGCTCCATTAATAGTCTCAAGACTTCACAAAGTTAAAATTTTGGTCAAGCATTGACGGCAGGAGCCAGGATTATGGGGCTGCAAATAGAACAAAATTTATATATAACTTTAAGAAAAATTAATTCCTTTTTTTAAGATATCAGAATGCAGGCTGCCAGGATCAGTCGCTACTCTTCAGATGGATTCAAAGGTAAATCACTAAAAATTAGAATTTTTTCTATCCAGATCCAGGCTCAGGGCACCAAACCTCAAGTAGACCTTCTGCCAGAACCGCTATCTATACAATCATAAGAAAAAGAAAGTTTCAGGACATAATAATAAATGACTGTAACCTCCGATGAAGAACATCACACACAGATTCCACGGGGTCATTACGTGTTCACCAGAAATGAAGCCGAAATGATGAGGTCATAGGTGCCCCATGATCACATTCTTGAAGGTCCATCTTTACAGAAATAACTTGTACTCTTGGTTTCCTGACCGCCCAACGTGGTCCTTTGCATGTCTGCTAGAAGATTTGAGGAGTGACTTTTTCACCGGTCAGAACAGCAGATGGGTGACATCAGACCAGCAGATGGATGACATCAGACCAGAGATGGGTGACATCAGACCAGCAGATGGGTGACATCAGACCAGCAGAGGGGTTACCGGAGGTTGGGATAAGGAGAACGCCAGCTTACTGGGCAGCAAGTAGGAGTAAGCACCAGATATTAAGGTGTGCCATCTAGGACCAAACTGCCGATCATGGTGGTGGATTGTAACCACCATATTAGTTAGGTAAGTCTGTCTATTGAGGGGAGCACATTAGAGCTTGGTAATCGATGCCTGAATGTTTACAGGATCTACATAGATGTCAGGTTTCTGGGGTAGTGAACCCCCTGGACCACCGCGGACGATGACACAAGCCGACACCTGGGACCGGAATCTAAGTGGCACCCGGGATTCGCCAAATCCTGGCGCAAAGCGGGTTGGACTTGCTGCGCCGTGGTATCACCAGGTTGCTCCACAGGCGCGACTTTGTCTGTGGTGGCAGCTAAGGCTAGGCACACAATTGGCAGGCAATCTCATGGTCGGGGACAGGCAGGAGGTCAAGACAGGCTGCAACGGTTCTAGGTTAGGGACGGAGCAATAGGTCAGGGCTGGCAGCAAAGAAGCAGACTCCGGAATAGGTGCGGGGTCACAACAGGAGGTCAACACATCGGAAACAATCACAGAGGGAAGTTTTCTCGATGGCATTTAGCTCAAAGATCTGGAGGGGAATGCTGGGAGCAGCTGGTCTTTATAGAAACCCGGGAAGCTGGCCTCTTAAGTTTGTGGGGGTGCCTGATCGCCAGCCGGGACAGGAGCAGAAACGTGGAGAGGTAAGTGAGCTCGGACCAGGGCGCCGCCACAGAGAAGGGCACGGGTATGCCTGTGATCCGAGATGTGGATGGCAGGGGCACTCGTGATAATAGATCAGACTTAAAAAGATGATACTCTCTCCAGAGTGATGGTATGTTCAGTCTATCCTCTCCTGGACATGTATCATGCTAACTGAGGCCTTAGAAGTCTGAGATGCAGCTCTTGGGTTTGTAGAAATTTCTCTGGGCAGTGCGTGATATTCTGTGGATTTACTGTGATGTCTGCCCCGGAGAAGATAAATGATTTACAATTTTTTATTAATGTAAATTGATGAGCTCTTATTTTTTGTAAATAGCCTTAGAACCTTTTCTAGATTAATGAGCAGCAGCAATGTCTTCTCTAACTTTCATCCTTGGCATTGCATTAACATACACTTTATAACTCCAAATAACAAACTACAGAAACTTCTGCTTTTATAAAGGTGGTCACACTTGTTGATGATCAATCAAGGCCACCCAGGACAGGTATCCTTAAAAAAATGGATCTGGTTTGGATATAGTCACCTATATGAATTTCTCACGTTTTGAGGATTTTGTGTGTTACATAGTTACGACTGTAAGAACATTTATAAAATTTTAGATTCTGGAAGAGAATTTCTGGATAACTTATGCAACATCCCCCACCGGGGCCTAGCCCTTTGAGGTGAGGCCTGGAGACAGCCGGGGCCCGCGGTACCGGAGTGGCTGGCGGTTGCGGCCTAAGCACGCTATTGTCACGGTGCTTGGTACGGGGGAACCGGAGGGCTGTCCTACAGCCTGGCAGGTCTCCAGCAGGGTGGTGTTGGCAGGAAATGATGAGGGAGAGGCTGTTATAGCGGATCTCCCTGGGGCAACCCCTTAATGTCCCGAGTGTGAGTCTCTGGGTGATGGACAGGGTGCCGGTGATGAAGGCAGCCGTATTAGCAGGGACCAGACGGAGACAGTAGTTGAAGAAAACAACTTACAGTTCTTTATTTGAACCGGCAGGAACCGCAGCAACGTGCCTTTAACAGGTAGATGGAGTGCTGAGATGTGAGTTGGAGGGAGCCTCAGGAGATAGTTCACCAGCCTGGATGTAGAGGGCAGGCTGGGAGGCAGCTATGTCCTGGTAGGAAGCTTCAGCTTGTCCTGTAGGGCTTCAGGTATCACCTTTAAAGGTAAGATGATACCCCTTTTCCTCACTACACTAACTCTAGTCTAATGCTCCACTCTTCAGAGGCAGGGGCTAGGCTCTTCCTGCTCTGGTATGGGCTAGACTGAGATTGCTCACTCACTCACTGATCTCTAGGATTCTCCTACACTAGAATCTCTCTGAAGATCTGAGAGACTTCTCTCTAGAATGACATACTGGAATCCTCCAGAACATTCCTGGCCAGGGGTTTTATTACCTCCCTTTGGTCA
>WNYA01001917.1:0-54744 GCA_019512145.1 Engystomops pustulosus | reverse complement strand
TTGACTAATTTATTCTTGTCCTGATTTTGAGAAAGGGTCTCTGAACCTGAAACGCGTAAATAGGACCATTATTTATTATTTATTAAGTATGTTGTATGTATGTATATCTATACAATTTTATTGATTTTATTTGATTTTATCAATAAATTGCAACTTAGACACAATTTTTTGCTTCCTTGGGTTGTTATCATAGCGCCCCATTGAGCTCACTTTTTACTGTATATTCATTGAACAGGATGTATCAGTGTAAAATGTTCTGTGTGCGCAGGGGATGGTACTATGCACAGGGGTGCTGCTGTGAGTGTTATCTTCATGCTGGGATGTGGGAGAAGCAGAGAGGAGCTTGTAGCAGGATCACATGTAAGTGCCCGAATCTAACATAACGCCGAAACCGTGCCAAAAAATGCGCCAAAAATGATCCTACTTCCTAAATTAGTATATGTATTAAGTGCATCACCTATATATATTCCTAATACATTTTTTAAGTTAGTAGAGAGCCTATTTAAAGATCTAGTATGGTGAGAGAAACATCCAAGAATTAAGATGAGCACTATGAAATTACCTTCTCAGAAAGGAGGATCCGTTTATATTACTTCAAGGCTCAACTTAAATACCTTCTGAATTGGGGAAAATTGTCTCATTGTACTTACTTTAGAGATAGTTGGGGGACTCTCTATAGACAATATAATATTATAGAAATAATAGAATGTGGACTATTTTGGAAGGGCCCTAGCACAGTGAAATGTTCAATAATGCAAATGTTTTATAATATATGGTTGGACATTAAAAAAAATGTGCAATGTAGAAGGGATTTGTGGGTCTATTCCACTTTGGGGGAATCTATATCTTGGGTTTCCAGTGGATTTTGATTATAAATTCTGGGTAATGAAAGGACTGATTAGATATGAACAGATAAACAAGAATGGTACCATCAAAACTTTTGATGAAATGAAAATGGAATTTGGTTTGAAAGAAACTGATATGTTTAGATATATGTAAATGAGACATACCGTATTGAAACAAACAAAGCGGAAAAGTATACCCCAGGATAGGCCAAATATTTGGAATATAATTATTTGTTCCACTATTAACACGAACAACAGAAAAATGTCTGACTTTTATATTCCTATGTTGGAGCAGAAAATTAACTCCAGTGGAATTAAAGATAAATGGGCCTGATAAATTAGCACGTTAAGCTCTATTCAATGGGAACAAATTCAAAAGGATATAAACCCTTCATGCTCTGTGACGGATATATCCGCCACAGAGCTATGAAGGGTGTATGAAGAGAGCTCAGCCTGCATATCGCAGCAAAGACCCATCGCTAACACCCGCGGTCGGTGCTTGCACTGATCGCGGGTGTTAACCTTTTTCAATGCGACCCATGGGCGCCGCCATGTTACCTCTGGTCGTCGCTCCCAGTGGCTCATTGTAATGAATGACCTGCAGCTAACAGCGTTTCAGTGACACTTTCGGACATTTCTTAAATACCGCAGCTAACAGCGTTTCAGTGACACTTTCGGACATTTCTTAAATACCTGTGCAAGTAGTTTGCAATAGAAAAAACAAGTCTCTCATCTGTCCCTGCACTCGGGCAGTGAGGAACATACAGTTTCTCTCACTTGCATTGGGGGAAGATGAGAAACCACCGCGACTACCAGCAGGAACACTCTGTAGTTGCTATTGTAGATGCAGGAGGCCATACATCAGTATTAGACATATTATAATGAGGGGGCGGAGCCAAGACGAGTCAGGGCCCATCGGGGGTTTCGCCGGCATCCCGGCAGGTCAGTCCGAGCCTGATCTAGGGTTCATGTACCCTAGAGGGTCTAAGAAATAGTGAAAAAAAAAGTTTAATATTTTATTAATTTTTAACATTTTAAATCGCCCCCCTTTCCCTAGAACTGATATAAAATATAATAAACAGTAAAAATCCCAAACACGTTAGGTATTGCCACGTCCTAAAATGCCCGATCTATCGAAATCTAAAAACAATTATAATCAGCGGTGACCTCCGAGACGAGAAATGGCGCCCAAATGTGCGAAATGCAACTTTTACACCTTTTTACGTGACATAAAAAATGTAATGAAAAGTGATCACAATGTCCCACAGTCCTCAAAATGCTAGCAATGAAAATGTCGGCTCATTTTGCAAAAAATGACCCCTCCCCCAGCTCCGTGCACCAAAGTATGAAAAAGTTATTAGCGTCAGAAGATGGCGAATTTTATTTTTCCTATTTTTCCATTTGTTTGTTTAATTTTTGAAAAAATGTATTAAAACGCAATAAAACACAAAGAATAAAGTAGAGTTATTATTTGGAGCAAAGAGTGAAAGTCGTAAAAACTGAGCCCACAAGAACATGACGCACATGCGTTATTAAAATTTTTTCCTTATTTGGAATTTTTTTCCTGCTTCCCAGTACATGGCATGGAATGAATAAAATCACAGGAAAGTGCCCAGCTATTTATCTTGCATAGAGCATATTTTTCCTCTAAAAGGTTGGCAAAAATGTATAAGGGACTAAATGCACTATGTAATTGGTGCAATGGGATGGAGGCAGATGATACACACTGTATTTTAGGGTTGGTGGAAGATGCATCAATACCGAACCAGAATAATTACCGAACCAGAATAAATACCTAATTAAAAAACTATTGCTATATGCAAGATCCTGTATTATTAAGAAATGGACTGCAAAGAGTCCTCCAACCACCAATATGTGGATTAGAATATCTAATCTGTCTCTACAAGAAGTACGGTACAATTTGAAGACTGTTTCAAATAAGAAAACTGTGCAATTTAAAAGATTTGGGAAAATTGGATAGAAATTAACTTTACAGTAGAGGAGTTGTATTTTATTGATGAATAAGAGTGAGAAAATAAGGGAAAGTCTTGGGGGGATCTGTGGGGGGGAAGAGGGAGAAGTTTTTTATTTTTTCCTTTTTCTTTTTTCAGGGTTGGGTAAGGGGCATTGGGCAGGAATAAATAAATAAATAAAAATAAAATGTACTTTATGAAAAATAACGAGGTAAAGGCGGATAAAGACTCCTGTATGACCCCTTCCCTGTTGATGACCCCTCCTGTTTAACTCCTTCCCGACATTTGACGTAATAATACTGCATGATGGGAGGTGCGTTCCCGCATTTTGCAGTATTATTACACCATGCTTCTGGCACAGGCTCCTGAATGCGATCGGAGTTTCCTCCACAATCGGAGTTTCCTCCACTGGCATCCCCGGGTCTGCCAGTGCCCCGGGGATGCATGGCTTCTTCCGGGAGCCAGGTCCTGCCTTCTGGCAGGACACGGCTGTGACGCAATGAACATACGCAGCATGCTCAGTGTGTCACATAATACAGTGTAATACATCTGTATTACACTGTATTAGGTGAAGAAGGGCTTGAAGCCAACCTGTATGTGATGTCACACAGCCCTATAAAACCCAGCCATTTTCAATCTCGGCACTACACACTTCATGTGCTGCCTATAGCATCTAGCTGCTGCTACTGTTCTGTGTAGTAACGATTCTTGCTGCAATCCCTGGTTGTTCTTTAAAGGAAACCTACCACTTGAAGTGGCAGGTTTCAGATGGAAATACCGAGCATCAGCTCAGGGTGAGCTGGTGCCGGAGCTTATTTTTGTTAGTGTTTTAAACCGCTGTATCGCGTTTTAAAACACTTTTTAAACTTTATAGCCGGCGCAGGGAGGTACGGCTTAGCGCTTACCATGCGCGCAGCTACTAGGAAGTGAAGGAGAGCGCGCGCATGGTAAGCGCCGAGCGCGTACCTCCCTGCGCCGGCTATAAAGTTTAAAAGTGTTTTAAACCGCAATACAGTGGTTTAAAACACTAACAAAAATAAGCTCCGGCACCAGCTCACCCTGAACTGGTGCTCGGTATTTCCATCTGAAACCTGCCACTTCAAGTGGTAGGTTTCCTTTAAGGGGGATCATCTGTTTACCCCAAATAGCAGTTGTATTTAGTGACAAAATCGAATAGGTACAAATCTGTTTGACTTTCATGCATCTGCAGTAGCGATTTCTTTATGCAGCTGCTGTAGTGCTTTGTGGACCTCTCACTGGGTGTGAGTTGTGGGGTATCTGTATAACGCACATTGCCATACCTTTTTGGGGCTATAGTTTACAGCCAGATTTACGTGTGAAATCTTCGTAGTTTATACAGTGATTTTTGCTGAAATTACAGTGTCAGTTGTAGGGTATCTGTATAATGCTCATTGCCATACATTTGGGGCTGTAGTTTACAGCCAGATTTACATGTCAAATCCATGTACTTTATGTCAGACAGAAAGGTGGCAGGTGGAGCAGGTAGAGGTGGCAGCACAGTAAGGGGACGTTCCAGCAGGGGTGACTCAGTGAGGCCAGAACTGCCATAGTCATCTAGCGGCAGTGTGTTGATCAACAACCCAAAGGTTGTTGAATGGTTGACTATGTCATCCATTTCCTCAAATATAACATCTGACAATCCCAGCCAAGAGTCCGTGGGTTCCTCAGATACAACAATTAGTTGGCATGGACCAGGAGCAGGTCAGCGGCCCTCACCTGTCCTCAACCAGTCTCTGCCCTGTTCCTTTACCACAGCCAGAGAGCTACGAGATGGTCTGGGCTCAGCGCCACTATTCAGCGAGGATGAAGTGTTTGAGGACAGTAAGCAGCTGCTTGACATTGAAGAGGTGAGGCAGACTTCCACTGCTTCCTTCAGTAGGCAGGCTGTGCATTATGACACTGGTGTAGAGAGTAGCATTGACCGGGAAATGAAAATTGATGATGATGTAGCTGATCGCACTTGAGAGCTGGGTGTAGCAGGGGATTCATCATCATCAGGCAAAGAGTGTGCCAGCTTGCTCGTCAGGCAGCGGAGCAGGCACCAAGTTGCTACTGTGGCCGTGAGTCAGCAGGGTGGCAGCAGGACGGGAGCCAAACGTCCGCGGGGTACCAATCCCGATTCGCAGGTCCAAGTAAGCAGTGGCACAGGGGCTCAGCGAGGCAGCGGCGGTAGTAGTCGCTCAGTGTAGAGTGTTGGTGGTAAAATTAACACCTCGGCAGTGTGGCAGTTTTTTGTAAAGACACCAGAGGAGCCGAGCGTGGGTATATGCTGTATCTGCGGGCAGAAAGTGAAGCATGGCCAGGGAGCCAACGTTGGCACCACGGCCCTGCGCCAACACATGCAGCGTCACCATCCAATGGCCTGGGAGAAACGGTTGTCAGATGTGTTCTATCCTGCAGGCGCAGCACCTGTTTCAGCAAGTCAAGGCTCCAGCACCTCTGCCGAAGGGAGCTGTTTGCCTTTGACATCATCTCCCAGTCCAGATGCTTCTGCTAGAGACAAGTATATGCGTCCAGCCATCCTTAGGTGAAGAAGTTGTTGGTAGTGCAGTCTCTCCCTTTCCAGGTTGTGGGCTCTGCACCCTTCAGAGAACTAATGGCTTGTCCCGAACTGAGGTGGAGAGTTCCAAGCCGCAATTATTTTTCCAAAAAGGCAGTGCCAGCCCTTCACCAATAAGTACAACACAAGGTGGGCCATTCCTTGAGCTTATCAGTCTCTTCCAAGGTGCACGGCAGTGCGGACTTGTGGAGCTGTAACTATGGTCAGGGCCAGTACATGTCCTTTACAACCCACTGGGTGAATGTGCTTCCCACCCAGCCACAGCAACAACTTCCACAAGAGACGGCTTTTTCTCCTCCACGTTGTCAAACTGCTGCTCCTGCGCCAGTGTCCGCCTCCTCCTTCTCTACCACCACCTCAGCCTCCATAAGTGCTGCTCCATCAAACCACATGTGCAGGGCACAGCGGTGTCACGCAATTCTACACCTGGTTTGCCTGGGCGAACGAAGTCACACAGGGGAGGAACTGCTATGCGTCTTGCATCAAGAAATCAATGTGTGGCTTTCTCCACAACAACTAAAAATCATAACCGTGGTGACAGACAATGGGAGAAACAAGGTGTCCACGCTGCACCAAGAAGGGATGGCCATGCGCCCTGCATGGCGCACGTGTTTTATCTGGTTGTCAACAAGTTCCTGAAGTCTTCCACCCATCTGCAAGACATTCTAAAAATGTCCAGGGCACTGTGCACGCACTTTAGCCATTCTTACAAAGCCAAGCACACCCTCCTTGAGTTGCAGTGTCAGAACGGCCTACCCAAACAGACTCTGATATGCGATGTTTTCACCTGTTGGAATTCCAGCCTCCATATGTTAGACCGCCTGTATGAACAGAAAAAAGCCATTAATGATTTTTTGATGATGCAAGCAGGAGTACTCCCCTGTGTAACTTTGATGTCAGCCACTGGCAGCTCATGCGTGACACCTGCCATTTGCTCAGGCCCTATGAAGAGGCCACGTTATTTGTCAGTCGCCAGGATTGTGGGATGAATAACGTCATTCCACTGCTTCATGTCCTGGAACTCATGCTGCGAAATCTGTCTGGTCAGGGTACTGGAGAAGTGGAGACTACATCTCATGGCCACATGAGTCTGGTGGGGGCTGAACTGGAGGAGGAGGACATTGGAGCACAAGCAGAGTCTGGTGGAATTTGTGGTTTTTCTACTCAGGTGACAGGAGAGGATGAGCAGGAGCATCTGGAGGAGGTAGAAGACGAGGCAGATGACCCAGAAGCACCATGGCATTATACAGTGGAGATGGAGGCCGGGAGTCTCTCCGACTCACGTGGGTAGATGGCCCGCAACCTGCTGCTTTGCCTAACTAGTGACAGCCGAATAGTCAACATCCGCCATAGGGATGACTTTTGGCTCTCTACCCTCTTGGACCCTCACTACCTATCAAGAATGGGTGACTTTTTTCCTGCTGCTGAGAGGGAGGAACAACTGGCATACTATAGAGATATGCTGAGCACACAATTGGCCGCTGCCTATGTGCACCATTGTCCATCCTCTGTCAGATATTACCGGGGGATTTCTGGCAGTCATTGCTCACGTACTACTGCCACAGCTGCTGTGGGGAGCTGGGGGGGGTAGGAGCAGTAGCAGCTCCTTCAGCAGCAGCTCAAGTCTGGATTCCTTAATGAGCAATTTCCTTCACCCGCCTATTGAAGAAGGTAGCAGTCACCAGCAGCAGCAGAACATGAAGCAGACCCTGCACAGCAGGTGGTGGCCTACTTGGACAGCACTTTACCACCTCAGGTAGAGGATCCCATGGACTACTGGGCAGCCAAACTTGATGCGTGGCCGCAACTTGCGGAGTTTGCAGTAGAGAAGCTGTCCTGCCCGGCCAATTCAGTTCAGTGCGGCGGGGGCCATCGTTACCCCAAGAAGAGCCCGCTTGTCCGCCCGTAATGTGGAAACACTGACATTTGTCAAGATGAATCAGGCTTGGAGCGGCCAGGATTTCAACTCACCAATGCCTAATGCATCAGATTAGATCAGCCATGACGCCTCCTACAAACGTTAAGAAATGAGTCGGGGTTCCAACTACCTGCCTCAGCCACTATTCTGATGCTGCCACCCGCCTGATGCCACACATATGCTGCCAGTTGCTTCATCTGCCTCCTACCATCTTTACCAGGGACTGGAATTGTCCGCCACCTTCACACTATATCATTGTGCCACCCAGGAGGGTTTTGCTTATGCCACCTCCACACTATAAAATTGTGCCACCCTGTGGGCTCCTGCTGCTAATGACGCCACCTCCACACTATATCATTGTGCCACTCTATGGGCTCCTACTGCTACTGACGCCACCTCCACACTATATCATTGTGCCATTTTGCGGGCTCCTGCTGCTGCTGATGCCACCCCCACACTATATCATTGTGCCACTCTGTGGGCTCCTGCTGCTGCTGACACCCCCTCTACACTATATCATTGTGCCATCCTGTGGGCTCCTGCTTCTACTGATGCCACCTTCACACTATATCATTGTGCCACCATGGGGGCTCCTGCTGCTGATGCCACCATCACACTATATAATTGTGCCAACCTGCGGGCTTCTGCTGCTGATGCCACCTTCACACTATGTAATTGTGCCACTCTGTGGGCTCCTGCTGCTGCTGATGCCGCCTCCACACTATATCATTGTGCCACCGTGCGGGCATCTGCTTCTACTGATGCAACCTTTACACTATATCATTGTGCCACCCTGCGGGCTCCTGCTGATGCCACCTCAACGATATATAATTGTGCCACCCTGTGGGCTCCTGCTGCCAGCTTCACACTATATAATTGTGCCACCCTGCGGGCTCCTGCTGCTACTGATGCCAGCTTCACACTATATAATTGTGCCACCCTGCAGGCTCCTGCTGCTACTGATGCCACCTCCACACTCTATCATTGTGCCACTCTGTGGCCGACCATGTTGCCACAAGCTATTTTGATATTATGTAATTGAGATTAAGGGTAGTACTGAGGGTGGGGTAAAGGTCTATATTGGTGCAAGGGACACACAATCATTAGGTTTTATTTAACTTTATTGCCTTCGATTTATGTAATTACCTACACACTCATATAACCTATCCTTGAATAAATCCCCAGAATCTACCCCTTCCTCGTCATGGAAACAGCACAACCTCATTTTTGCTCTGATTCATTCCCATCTTGACTCCTATAATCCACTACTAATTGGTTTTTCCTTTAATTACTATACCCTCATGCTGTGGCTATGCTCATTTTTGTGTCCAACTACTTAGGAATATAAGTAAAATTTCTCATTTCCTTCCCCAAAGATATTAATATTATTTGTCAGTTATAAGCCAACAAATTGAGTGATGGACTGTATACAATATCTCACATTACTAAAGCTGTTCAGTTACATTATATAATACTAAATCTACAGGCATAGGGCCCTATAGACTGTTAGCTTAAGTCTCCTGCATATTTATCCCACCAATTAGTCAGAGACTTTATGCATATCCTATTTTTCTAAAGAGTATGTACAGTCTTATGCATTGGTTACATATGATATGAACTCTATTTTTATATTTTTTAAGAAAAAAAACCTATTTTTTATCATATAGTTTTTTACATACATATGAACTGCTTTTTTAAATTTTTTTAATTAATTTTTTGTCCAAAAGACAATTATTGCGATATTCAAGTTTTTGGTGAATAAGCCTTAGCAGGGAATCCATCCTTGTTATAGACTATTTACAAAAATACTATCATTCTGTATACCATATTGAATACGATTTATCTCTTTGGCTACTATATGTATTGCTCTATGTTTTATTGTTATTAAGATAATTAATGAATTTTGATAATTAATGACAGAAAGATAAGGATTAGAGATGAGCGAACATACTCGTCCGAGCTTGATGCTCGTTCGAGCATTAGCGTACTCGAAACTGCTCGTTGCTCGGACGAATACTTCGTCCGCTCGAGAAAATGGCATCTCCCCTCGTTGTGATTTTTGGCGGCCAGAAACAGAGCCAATCACAAGCCAGGAGACTCTGCACTCCACCCAGCATGATGTGGTACCCTTACACGTCGATAGCAGTGGTTGGCTGGCCTGATCAGGTGACCCTGGAATAGACTAGCCCCTGCCCGCGCTGCTCGGATCATTCTCTGTCTGGATGCCGCTAGGGAGAGAGCTGATGCTGGTCAGGGAAAGCGTTAGGGTGTTCTATTAGAATAGTGTTAGGCAGGAGTGATTCTACAAGAACCCAATAGCCCTTCTTAGGGCTACAATAACGTTTTATTTTACTTTTTTTTGGTTTGCCTGTGGCTGGGCTTGCTGCCATTAGTAGTGCAGCTAGTACCATATTGTGAGTAATTTGAGGGGAGACTTGCTACCGTTGTGTTTAGCTCTTAGTGACACACATATCCAACTTAAACACCGAAGTGGGACAATTTATTAGGGGTTTGATCTGAATTAGGCAGAGTCTGCTGATTTATTTTTTTTTACCTTTATTTCTTTTTATAGCTCAAAGTCATGAGGCACAGCACAAAATCCAGTTGTGTGCTGTCAGTGTAGGTTAGAAACTAGCCATAGCAATAGGATAGCACCGTTTTGTTTAAAAAAATAAATAAACACAAAAAAAATAAACACAAAAAAAAAAATTAAAGTTTACACTTTAATTTGGAAAATGTTTAACCCGAGGGCTAGGGGTAGAGGACGAGGGTTTCCGCTCCAGCGTCTGGGGTATGGAGAGCTGAACGCTGGTGGATGCTGTGGAGGATTGTGGAGGCGAAGATGGGGTTTTCGCATGGGAGGTGTTTTGGCCGGGGTCTTGGGCAGGGGGCTGACTAGCAGATGACACAGGGGAAGGAGCAGTGGTGTGCCCGGACGGAGGTGAACGGGCTTGGTGCCATTGAGTGGGGTGTTTAGCATTCATATGCCTGCGCATACTGGTGGTAGTTAAGCTAGTAGTTGTGGAACCCCTGCTGATCCTGTTTTGGCACAGGTTGCACACCACAGTCCGTCGGTCATCCGGTGTTTCTTTAAAGAACCTCCAGACTAAAAATCTAGCCCACGCCACGGGAGCTTGACTATGGGAAACATTTGGTGTTGATGCACCAGCTCTGGCCCTGCCTCTCCGTCTGGCCCCACCACTGCCTCTTCCAACCTGTTCTGCTATAGGACTCGCCTCCGTCTCAGAAGCACTCTGTTCACCCGGCCTATCAACCCAGCTTGGGTCTGTCACCTCATCATACTCCGATCCCTCAGTCTGCTCCCCCCTCGGACTTCCTGCCCTGACAACAACTTCACCACTGTCTGACAACTGTGTCTCCTCATCGTCCGACACCTCTTTACACACTTCTTCCTCTACGTCAATAATGTCATCATCACCCATGGACTGCGACCGGTGGAAAACCTGGGCATCGGAAAATAGCTCAGCAGCAACCGGACAAGTGGTTTGTGACTCTGGGAAGGGTCCAGAAAAAAGTTCCTCAGAGTATGCCGGTTTAAATGCCAAATTTTGCTGGGAGGGGGCAGACTGGGGGGGAAGGAGGCTGAGGTGGAGGAGCTGGAGGAGTGCTGATTTCGGTGACATGGGTGGACTGCGTGGAAGACTGACTGGTGGACAAATGGCTAGAAGCATTGCCCGCAATCCACGACATCACCTCTTCGCACTGTTCTGGCCTCAACAGTGCTCTACCACGAGTCCCAGTAACTTGAGACATGATGAACCTAGGGAGTGTAGCTCTGCGGCGTTCCCCTGCTCCCTCATCAGCAGGTGGTGTCTCACCCCGCCCAGGACCACGGCCTCTGACCCCTGCAGTAGTTGGACGCCCACGTCCACGCCCTCGTCCTCTACCCCTAGCCCTCGGGTTAAACATTTTCCAAATTATGTGGAGTGGGCGTCCAACACTGCAGGGGTCAGAGGGGTGGTCCTGGGCGGGGTGAGACACCACCTGCTGATGAGGGAGCAGGGGAACGGGCAGAGCTACACCCTGGGTTCATCATGTCTCAGTTACTGGGACTGGGTAGAGCAGTTGAGGCCAGAACAGTGCGAAGAGGTGATGTCGTGGATTGCGGCAATGCTTCTAGCCATTTGTCCACCCGTACAGTCTTCCACGCAGTCCACCATGTCACCGAAATCAGCACTCCTCCAGCTCCTCCACCTCAGCCTCCTCCCCCCCAGTCTGCCCCCTCCCAGCAAAATTGGCATTTAAACCGGCATACTCTGAGGAACTTTTTCTGGACCTTCCCAGAGTCACAAAACACTGTCCTTTGCTGAGCTATTTTCCGATGCCCGGTTTTCCACCGGTCGCAGTCCATGGTGATGATGACATTATTGACGTAGGGAAAGAGTTGTTAAAATTCGGAATGGACACAGTTTTCAGAATGGTAATTTTGTCAGCCACCAACAAATTTCAGTTATGATACACCCAACTATCCTCACACTCTCAGGCATCCTATACTACATATTGGAAAACCATGGGCGGGCCACATCGAAGCAGGCCACGGGGGGTCCCATTTTTCCATAGTCAAGCTCCCGGTAGGGGTAGATACTAGCGGTACGAGTTGTTTAAAGAAACACCGGAATGACGACCGACGGACTGTTGAGACATGTCGCCACAAACAGGACAGCAGGGGTTCCACAACTACTAGCTTAACTACCACCAGTATGCGCAGGCATATGATGCTAAACACCCCACTCAATGGCACCAAGCCCGTTCACCTCCGTCCGGGCACACCACTGTCTTCCTGTGTCATCTGCTAGTCAGCCCCTGCCCAGGACCCGGCCCCCAAACACCTCCCGTGCGAAAACCCCATTTCGCTCCACGATCCTCCACAGCATCCACCAGCGTTCAGCTCTCCAACCCCAGACGCTGGAGCGCAAAAGGAAGTATAGCGCAACTCACCCACACGCCCAAGCCCTCAACGTCCACATCTCCAAGTTGCTTAGCCTGGAGATCATAGTATCATAGTATATAAGGCTGGAAGGAGACGCAAGGCATCAAGTCAACCTTCAAGAATAAATAAATGTTATCCCCATAACCCTGTAATTTTTCTCTCCAGAAAGTCATCCAGGCCTCTCTGAACATGTACATAGAGTCGGCCATAAACAACTCCTGCGGACAGAGAGTTCCACAGTCTCACTGCTCTTACAGTAAAGAACCTTTGTCTATGGTGATGGTAAAACGCCTCTCTCTAGGCGTAGGGATGCCCCCTTGTCCTGGTCACAGGCCTAGGTATAAAAAGATCTTTGGAGAGATCCTTGTACTGTCGTTCTAGGTATTTGTACATTGTAATGAGGCTCCCCTCAGTCGTCTTTTTTCTAAACTGAATAATCCCAAATTTTGTATTGTCAGTGTATTCTAATCCCCCCATTCCCTAATAATCCTGGTTGCTCTCCTCTGCACCCGTTCAAGCTCTACTATATCTTTTTATACACTGGTGCCCAAACATGTACACAATATTCCAGGTGTGTGTCGACAGGGATTTGTATAAGGGCAAAACTATGTCTTTATCATGAGAATCTATTCCTCTCTTGATAACCCATTATTTATTTGCTTTAGCAGCAGCCGCCTGGTCTGGTCACTAAAATTAAGTTTACCATCACCAATACGCCCAAGTCCTTTTCAGCTTCAGTTTTTACTAAGTTATTGACCGTTTAGAAACTAATTATAATTTTGTTTCCATGGCCCAAGTGCATAACTTACATTATCTACATTAAACTCATCACCATTTTTCTGCCCATCCTCAAGCTTCCACAAATCCCTCTGTATGCTAACTATCGCCTCAATTATTTTTACTTAACAGCTTAGTATCATCTGCAAATATTGAAACTTGACTGGTAAACCCACTCAAGGTCATTAATAAAATAATTAAAAAGAAGTGGCCCCAATACTGACCCTGTGGCACTCCACGGTAACATCAAACCAATGAGAATGTGCCCTAATGACCACCCTCTGTTTTCTATCACTAAGCCAATTACTACCAGATACACAGATTTTCTCCTATTCCCAGCAGTCTCATTTTATACCACCTTTTATGTGGCACGGGTGTCAAATGCCTTTGAGAAGTCCAGATATACAACATCCACAGCGTCCCCAGATCCAGTCTTGAACCTTACCTCCTGTGAGAAACCAATCAGATAGTCGGAAGGACCGATCTCTCATAAACCATGCGACGCTGGGTTATAAGGTTGTGCACAGTGAGATACTCCAGGATAGCATCTCTAATAAACCCCTCAAATATTTTCCCCACCACAGCAGTTTAGACTTACGGTCTGTAGTTTCCAGGATCGCTATTGATCCTTTTTTGTATATTGGTCAACATTTGTGATATGCGCGCATTCTGTGGAACATAACATCCTCACCGCGAAGTACTCTCAAATATTAAAAATAAACGGTCTGTCAATCGTACCTATACCGTACTAATTCAGCAGAACCCGGGGGTGTATGCGATGCCATGGCCCCGGTGATTATCTATCTTAGTGGTTGCGAGGCGGCGCCGTACCTCTTCCTGGGTTAAACTGTTGACATTATAAAAAGAATTAACATTATTCCTCATTGGTCTTCACCAGGGGATTTCCTGGGAAAGACAGTTGAGAAGTCGACATTCATAGATTGGCCCTTTCCTCGTTCCTCCTCACCATGACCCCCATGTTATTTATAAGGGGACCCACACTCTCTGTTTTTAGTTTTTATCATTATATACTTGAAAAATATTGGGATTATTTTTGCTCTCCCTGGCAATATTCTCTCAGTCTCTATTTTTGCGGCCTTTATCTGCTTTTTACAGGATTTATTTTTCTCTATATAATGTAATGCCTCACGCTACTCACGTTTTAGCACCTTAAACGCTTTACTTTCTCGCTTATTGCTTTCCTTACAAACTAGTTAGCCACATGGGTTTTTCTTGTTCCTTTTATGCTTTTTCCCATTAGTATGTGTTCTCACAGAGTTTTCAGAATATATGAGAAAAAGTCCCATTTTGGGGGGGGCTTTTGTCCTTGAGAGCATTATCCCAGTCTATGCCTTTAAGGTTCCCTTAGTTGATGAAAATTTGCCCCTCCTGAAGTTTAGAGTGTTGGTTGCCCCTTCACTAACGCTCTTAGTAAAGCGTAATACAAATCAATGATATTATGATCACTATTCCCCAGGTTCCCCCCAACCTGTAGGTTTTGATATCCTATCAGGTCTGTTGGTAAGGATAAGGTCCAGCAGTGCCCCCCCTCTTGTTGCTCCAGGAATAGTGGACAGGTAATTGTCTTTTGTTGTTGACAAGAACCGCGCTTTGAAGGACCTGCAGGTTTCTGCCCCCAGTAATATCTGGGTAAATAGTCCCCCATGATAAGTACTCACCATGCTTTGAAGCCGCATCATTTCACTATAGCATTCCTCTGTGCCTCCATTATATTGGAGCCTTATAACAAACCCCTAGTAATATTTTATTTTATTTTTCCCTCCTCTATCTCCACCCATAGGGACTACACATTTGCGTACTGAGTCATCTCGCAGGACGGGCTTGAGGCAAGATTACATATAAACAAACCCCTCCCCCTTTTTATTTATACGATCCTTCTAAAAAGACTATAACCATCTATAGAACAGCCCAGTCATAGCTACTGTCCAGCCATGTCTCGCTGATACCCACTATATCATATTTCCGTTCCAACATCAAAGTTACCAGTTCCTCCATTGTTTGTGAGGCTTCTGGCATTTGTGTACAACACTTTATATGGTTTTCCCTGTCCGTATTCTCCTTGTCCTTATCCCCAATCTCATGTCCAGCCCCCCTTCCTCCCCCCATGACTATGGCTCTTCCCAGCTCTCTATGTCCACGTCTATTTGCCCGCACAAGTGTAAATGCCCTCCCCCCAGGTCTAGTTATTAAACACTCCTCCAACCTTCTAGCCATTTTTTCCCCTAAAACGAGGCCCCCTCCCATTGAGGTGCAGCCATCCCCTATTGTAGAGCCTGTAGCGACAGAAAAAGTCAGCCCATTCTCCATGAACCCAAACCCCTCCTTCCTACCAACTTTTGAGCACTTATTTACTCCTGATCTCCCGCTGCCTTTCTGGTGTGGCACGTGGTACAGGCAGTATTACGAGTATTCGGAGAAAATTACCTTTGAGGGTCCTTGCCCTGAGCTAGGCCTAAATCTCTGAAAATCATTTTTAAGGACCTTCCACCACCTGTATCTTTGTCATTAGTGCCAATGGGACCATGGACGCCGGTTCCTCACCAGCCCCTCCCAATGCTGCACTATAGGCTGGTAGAGACGAGGCCTTTCGAAACTCATGGCGGCGGCCGCCCCTCGGTGTTCGGTCCCAGCCCCCCGCACTACTTTCCGATGTGCCGTCCCAGTCCTGCACAAGCACGTGTCAGAGAACATCATCCGTGCCCTGACCAACGCCGTTTCTGACAAGGTCCACCTGACAAGGACACGTGGCACGTGCTGCCGGCAGGGCCACTATTATATCGCTGACGGCACATGGGTTATTGGTGGGCTGGGACCGAGTCTGACCCTGGGGCTGGTCATATAACTGCCGACGCGAGGATTGCGGGGCTACTCCGGTCCAGGTCTCACAAGGCCTACTATGCCTCTCTTTCCTCCACCCCTCCTCCACCGACTGATGGCGCATCAGTCGGTTGAGCTCTAGGCACAGCAGCAGTGCCGTCGCTAAGCGACAGCAGGCGGTGCTCAAACTGTGAGCCTAGGCGTAAAAGGCACACCGCCCAAGAGCTTTACAGGGCATCACGGCACAGCAGATCTGTGGCTTGGCACCGCTGAACCTGAAGCACGGCATGGTTGTGGTGTGACAAGGGCCGTAACCTGGTGGCGGCTCTGCAACTCGGCAGACTGACACATGTGCCATGCCTGGCCAGGTGTTAAATCTCATAGTTTAGCGTTTCCTCAAGACATACCCCAATTGTTGATTGGTCACGAAGATGACCGCATCTGTGCGCATTTCAGGAAGTCCAGCACAGATGCTGGCCACTCTCAGGGCAGGCAATGCCGCCTGAACTGCCGCTCACCGACTGTTGTGAGCGTGCCCACGAGGTGGAATTCAACATAACCATGTTATCAGAATTTACCAGCAGCGCAGAGCATTGGAGACTGCACATGTCATTCCACCAGAACTGGTAGTCAGGTCAGTCATCTTCCTCAAGTCTACAATGAGGAGTGGACGTGGATGTCTGATATCTGTCAGGGTGCTGAGTAACGGGGGAAGAAAGATTCCTTGTTGATAGCCAAAGCACCCTTAGGTCTGTTCTCAGCGCATATCGGGGGAGGTGGAGGAGGATGAGGAGGAGAATGTTGGCGAGACAGAAGAGGGGACCATGTTCAAGTCCTTCACTGTTCAGGTGTAGGGCAGAAGAAGAGGAGTTGGAGAGTTGGAGGAGGAGGAAAGGGGCAGTCAGGCCATGAGGGGAGGTGATTCTTGGCGCGTTGGGACTCTGGGCATATGGCAGAGTCATGATAGGCTGCCTATCCGTGACCCCGCGTTAAGAGAATTTATTCCAGCACCGATTACTGGGTATTCACTCTCCTGGACCCACCAGGTACAAGCAAAATCTTCACTCTCATCCCTGGAGAGGAAAGGAGTGTGAGAATGCATGATACCAGCAGGCCTGGTGCACAAGCTGAAACAGTATTTCCCTTCTGACAGTGCTAGCGCAGGAGGGCGTACTTCTGCGGGACAAGAAGCGAGGGAGAGAGTCGAGCAGGCAGCTTTCCAGCACTGGCAGGGTACGCTTTACAAGGCCTTTGCCAGTTTTATGTCACCCCAGCAAGACACTGTCACCTGGCCCAGCTCTGGCAGAGTAGGGCTGATCTTTACAGAAAGATGGTGAGGGGGGAGTACGTAGCTGACCATACCATCGTCCTAAATGATCACACAGCTCCCTACAATACTGGTTTCAAAGCTGGACATTGGCACGAACTGGCGCGGTAAGCTTGGAGGTTCTTGCCTGCCCTGCCGCTGCGTGTGTTCCGAGCGGGTTTTCTGCAGCTGGTGGCTCATCACGATATAAGCTGTGACTGACGGCGCTGACAGGGGCGCTTATAAAGATGAATAAAGCCTGGATTTCTCCGATTTCATTCTCCACCAGGTGAAAGAAGCTCAAACTGAAAATGTATGCACTCCTCCTCCTCATGTCCTCCTTCTCTCCTCTTTGTACACTAAGCAGAGGAAACTGGCTATTTTTTGCCAGGGCCAACTGGCTCTAGCTATAGTATCTAGTATTTAATTTTGAGTGCCACATACAGGCACTCAATCATTTAATTTTCTGGAGGACCACCACCTGCTCTCGGTTTGGAAAACTTTGTGGGCTGCCACATACAGGTACTCAATTTATTTAATTTTTCTGGAGGACCACCTACCTGCTCCTCTGGGTTTGAAAACTTTTGGACTGCCACATACAGGCACTATCCAATTAAATGTCTCCATAGCAGCCTCCACAGTCGTCTTTTTAGCTGGCTCCAACGTTGTCTCCATTGCTAACCTCCACACGTCATCGCCATAGCTGCCCAAAGTCGTCCTATAGCTGCCTCCATACATGGTCCCTTATCAAACGACGAGGTGTGAGGCAGAATTTGTGTTGTTTTCATGGCTCCACCATCACTACTTGTTAACCTGTGTAATCACAAAATATAATGGCAAACTTTTCATTTTCCGATATTATTTCAGCGCTTCTTGCGCATCTGTTTACATTCCCCTCACCCGCCAAACCCAACATTATAAGAACGCTACTACACTTGATCTTATACAAAGGTCTTAGAAGTGTTTTTGGAGTAGCCTAGAGCAGGGGCTGGATTGGCGAAAGCTCGCCTGCAGCGGAGCGCCAGCTCCATCTCAAGATCCAACAACCTAGTTTTAAACTGCAGCACCTTTAATCTACTACTAGTTCACTGCCTCGTACATCGTCCCTTATCAAACGAGCTGTGTCAGGCAGAATTTTCAGGTGTTTCACCAGATACATAGTGGAACTCGGCCCATCTGTCGCCGCCTGCTGGAGACCTGAAGTTGCAATCATAGCAGCGCAATATGGATGCCCCATACTGTCGCTCTTAATCATGGAACCATTTCCGTAAAAAACAATTAAAATGAACCACTATGCTATTCCATTATTCTAGGTGAAATATTCAAACGACTCGGCGTTTGAAAATTATAATTTTTTTAAAGTAAACGCTTCTGGCCCCAGGCCCATTTGGGGGGGAGGAACCGAGAGACAGGGGCTTGGACAGGCGAAGAACTCGCCTGGCAGTGGACCGCCAGCTCCATCCAAGATTAGGCAGCTCAGAGGCGATCCATGCATGCTGCCCCTGCTGCTTCCTGTCATTTTGCTCCACGATCCTCCACAGCGTCACCAATGTCTCATTTCACTACTCTCTATACCCCAGACGCTGGAGCATGAGAGGAGATGCAGCACCATCATCCCTTATCAAACGAGCTGTGTCGGCAGTGAATTTCAGGTGTTTACCCAGATACATAGTGGGAACTCGGTCTATCTGTCGCGCCCTGCTGGAGACTGAAGTTGCAATCATAGCAGCGCAATATGAATGCCCCATACTGTCGCTTTAATCATGGAAGTCGTCTCCATGGCGCCTCCACATGTCGTCCCCTTATCAAAGAGCAGGCTCATTTTTGGGTGTTTCACCAGATACGTTATGGAACTTGGTACTATGTGCCACCATGCGTTGTTATCGACTTAATATACCGTCAACCTTTTGTCACAATAGAAAATCATTTCAGCGCTTCTTGCTCACATCCTTGGTGTGAAGCCTGAGTCCATTAGGGTATGTCTCATGACACTCTCTAGCCTGCCGCTGCGCTGCCTCTGCATGCCGTCCCCTTAGTGTCAGGGTCAATTATTGATGTTTTAGATGCTATATAGCCTCATTCGGTACTCTGTTCATAGCCATGCTGTTGCCCATATTTTGGCATAATGGTGCGATTAAGCAGCCTCAGAGGCATCCATGCATGCTGCCCCTGTGTTTCCTGTCCATTTCCGTGGTGTTTCCATCCTTTTCTGAGGTTCCAGGTGTTTGGCCAAGCTTCCCTGTGCAGAGCCTTGGTCCCCTTGAAAAAAGCTCGAGTCTCCCATTGACTTCAATGGGGCTCGTTATTCGAGAGAGCACTCGAGCATCGGGAAAAGTTGTCCGAAAACGAGTACCCGAGGATTGATGCCGCTCATCTCTAATAAGGATTGATAAGTGCCACTATAAAGATTTTATCATTTGACTAAGAAAACAATGCAGCCCAGAAATAGGTATGAACCATAGTGATGGATGTGTAATTACATTACCTAGAAATAGTCCTGGCAAGAGAACAGATCCCAGTTTTTTAAAATCAAACAGGTTTCAATTTTTTTTTTCATAGACAATGAACATTGAATAGCCAATAGCTAATAGCCAGTGTGAAATCACCCATAGAATTCAGGCTCAGTGAGGGATCCATGCAAATCACTAAACCATGGAAGTGGAAAACACCAATGTGAAGAGCCCCTACCTCTAAGCTAGGCATATCTGTCCATCATCCATTTTTATTCCCAAAATATTAACTACAAAATGCTGGGGGCTCAATCTCACAAAAAAGGCAAAAAAAAAACACATTGTAACACTGATGGTCCGTAACTAATGACATCTCTTCCTTTCTTTCCCAGTAATCCTCTTTTTCCCTATACTGTGAGTTTGAACCCATACGGCACTGTTTAAATACCAAAAAAATAGACGAAAAAACGGAGGAATCCTGGCAATAATAATCTTATAAAATAGAGAAACTTTATGATAACAATTCTTTAAAATGTACAAAAAGTTCCAGAGAGAGAGACAATGCATGAACAACCCAGATAAGGGTACAGAGCGTGTAAATGAGAAGTAGTGCAAAGGGAGCGCAGCTCCTAACGGCAGTAATATGTAATGCACCACATAACAAAAACTCATGACCCGACACAAGAAGTTAAGCAAATGAATACTACAAATAAAAATGCAGTTATTTGAAAAAAGTTACGGACCCAAACAAGGATAAAAATCTGTGAAAGGGAGATCCGTGGACCACCGTACTGGTGTCAGCCCCCGACGCACTGGAGCAATAAGTGTCAGTGGGTAAACACCTGTGTAAACAGGCGCATGTTTGGACACATTGGAGTCACGTCAGCAGCAGGGTGGGTCCGTGACGTCACAGGAGGCGGAGCTGAGAGAACCGGACACGCCCCCACCCCCGCCACGGACGGAGCTGCAGCGGGCGTACCAGACAGCGCACTAAGGTGCATTAATGCAAGATCGCAGCACATGAAAGAGGAAGACAAAAAGACAACAATGTATGCATTTGAAACAGTGTATAACAAAACACGATAACAATAAACGTATTGGGTATGCCTCAGTAAAGTACAGAGTACAAACAGGGTTAACATAAATAACCATAGGATGACCAACATGGACAATCAAAAAATTGAAAAGGGTGGTGAGAAAGAAATTGGGAGAAGGTTAAGAATAAGTGAAAACACCTAATGAAAGGACGGTGGTGTAACCATATACAATATGAAGAATAAAAATTTAAAAACACTGAAAAATTGATGGGATAATGTAAGAAGGACAAGACCAGTGTGAAACAATATATACGTCAATAAAATAAATCCATAAAATAAAGTAAACATTACGTAAACATTATGTAAATATTATGTAAACATTACATAAACATTTCTGAGTCGTGAATAATAATGCAAGGTGGTGAGTGGGAAAACTGACAAGCATACAAACAAAAATGCAAAGTGCAAAGTGGAAAAGAAGAGTGACGCCTGTACAAAGTGCAATTATACTTATGAGGATCCAGGCTTATACAACATTTTTTCGAGGAACCAAGTGAACATAGGATGTCCACAGATGAGGGCGATGACCAATGTTGATATCAACCGCTAATAACAGATCACTGAGGCGCGCATAGCTAACTACGTCGGCGCTCACGAGCGTTCAAATGTAGGGTTATGAAGAGGGTCACGGGTGAGTCTCTTCATACAGAGGTGGGGTTTTTGATTTTGCACAAACCCCACCGCAATAACGCGGTCGGGGCTTCTTCACGATCGCGGATTAACCCTTAAACGCCGCCGCCAATCGCGGGCGGCGTTTAAAGACGGCGGCGCGCGGGCGCCATCTTTTTCGAGCTCACGCCGAACGTTATCGGGGGGCGCGATCGGTTACCATGGTAGCCTGGGTCTTCTCTGACACGAGCTACATGGTTTATGCAGGTTCGTTACAATGAGCCAGTGGCTCATTGTAATGTAAGACCTGCAAAAACGCCATATATTGCATACTGTAGTATTGCAGTATATGGTAGGAGCGATTGATCATCTAGGGTTATTGTACCTAGATGGTCAAAAAATAGTGAAAAAAAATAAAAAAAAAGTTAAAAAATAAAAAAATTAATAAAATATTAAAAGTTCAAATACACCCCCTTCCCTGCATAGAACGGATATAAAACATAACAAACAGTAAAAATCACCAGACATATTAGGTATCGCCGCGGCCCAAAATGCCGATCTAATCAAAATATAAAAACGGTCGGCCGGTCGGTCCGGTACTCGAGGCGGGAAATGGGCGCCCAAATGTGTCCGAAAATGGACCTTTTACACCTTTTTACATAACATAAAAAAGAAATAAAAATGATCAAAATGTCGCACAGACCTCAAAATGGTAGCAATGAAAAAAGCGCCTCATTTCGCAAAAATGACCCCTCACACATTTCCGTGCGCCAAAGTATTGAAAAAGTTATTAGCGTCAGAGATGGCAAAAAAATTTTTTCTCTTTTTGTACACATTCGTTTAATTTTGAAAATGTATTAAAACACAAATAAAACCTATATAAATTTGGTATCACCGCGATCGCACCGAACCAAAGAATAAAGTAGGCCTGTTATTTGGCAGTGAAGAGTGAAAGTCGTTAAAAACTGAAGCCCCAAGAAGTGACGCACGTGCGTTTTGTTTCAATTTTTCCACATTGGAATTTTTTTTAGCGTTCGCAGTACACGGCATGTTAAAAAGATAACAGTTACGGGGATAAAGCATTTGTTACGCACAAAATAAGCCCTCCACACAGGTCTGTACACGTAAAATGAAAAGGAAAAGTTATTGGGATTTTTTGAGTTGGAGAGCGAGAAGACCGAGAGGAAACACCTCCGTCCTTAAGGTGGGTTAAGGCTACAAAGGGTCAACAAAAAGCACACCACAAACATTCATAAATATGAAGCAGTCAAATATCAGAGTGAATCTATAATCGTGCCAACATGCATCCAACTCCCCAGCCTGTCTAGTACACCCCCCGCCGGGGGGGGGGACCCCGGCTTCCTCGCTTATGGCGATTGGCCAATGGAGAATGACCCGTTTGTGTCCCTTGCGCACACGTCAATGCTATCCACCAGACTGCCTGGATTCTGACGAGCAGCACCTCATATAGCAGGCCCCATGATTACACTCACACGTCATGTGCAATCCCCGGCCGGCACCAACTGGGAGTGGATGCCCCAGCTGCTTGTTGTCCCATGGGTTATACTTTCGGGAGGCCAGGAGCTCTAGAATATTGGTGGGAGAGGCGGCCTGTATTGAAATGGCTACTGGAAAATTCTAAATAACTGTTGCTGTCAACCCTTTTAAAAAAGGTTTTTGTTTTAATATGACCCTCAGGGGTGTGGGATACTACTATATCGAGAAATTCCGCAGTGTTAGGTGTAATTTCACTAGTAAATTCTAGTCCCCAACTATTTTCATTTATGTCCTTTACAAAATTTAGCGCTTTCTCCTTACTTCCATTCCAAATAATAAAGATGTCATCTATAAATCTTTTGTAGAGCACACATTTCCTGTATGCACTATGTTGATAGATAATCTGCTGCTCAAATAGGCCGACATAGAGATTAGCGAAGTTGGGAGCGAATTTGCTCCCCATCGCTGTTCCTCTCTTCTCAAGATAACTTCTTTACATTCTTGAATAAGATCTATGTTTCAAAATGAAGGAAATGGATCTCAATAAAAAGTTAATCTGCTCTTTGTGTATGGAGGTGTCGTTATGTAAGAAGTGGAAGACGGCATGTATTCCAAGGTCATGAAGGATTTTAGTGTATAACGACATTATGTCCATTGTCATAAATATATAGGAGTCATTCCATGATTCTTTGATCACATGTCGGATGAGGTCAGATGTATCAAGGAGGAAGGATTTGAGTTGTTTAAGATATCTGCATAATGAGATAGATTTGATGTCAATGAATTTATGCCTGATATAATAGGTCTACCTGGAAGATTGAAGGCGTTTTTATGGACTTTGGGTAGATAATAGAATAGTGCAACAGCTGGTTCTTCTACCCTGAGATATTGGTGTTCTTTTTTATTTAGGATGCCTTTTTGGAGGCCTTCATCTAGCAGGGTGTAAAGTGCCTTAGTGTAGTTATTGGTAGGGTTATGGTCTAATTTGCAGTAGAACTCAGAGTCCGATAGAAGTCTCAACGCCTCTGTAATGTAATCAGCTCTGTTTAAGATTACAATACCCCCCCCCCCCTTTATCAGCTGATTTAATGACTAGATCCTCCTTAGCTGCCAGATTTTTTAGGCTCAGTCTTTCTTTGTAGGTTAAATTGTTAGGTTTATCCTTATTCTTTTTATTAGACTGGTCATGGAGCTTCTGGAGGTCTGCAGATACTAGTGTGTAAAAGGTATCCACAAAATTACCTCTATGATGTGTGGGGTAGTGGAACAGGGATTTTGGTTTCAGATTCGTGTGGATTGGAGGTAGATTGACAGGAGTGTTTAGCACTTCTGTGCTGGCTTCCAGTGCTATTTCGGGTTTGGCTATATCCAATATATTAAATTGCTTTTTCAACGTTAGGTTACGAATAAATCTATTCAAATCTAAAAACAGTTCCAATTCATTGGATCGTGAGGATGGGCAGTAGGACAATCCCTTTTCTAAGACTTTAGTTTCTATCTCTGACAACTTATAGGTTGATAGATTGAAAATCTTTACCAAATTAACATCGCTGTTTTCTGTCCTAATGTCACTACTCTTCGCCCTTGTGGGTATTTCACTTGACAGTACTATTATCTGGTTTTCTTGTATTTGGGGGTTTCCACTATTGAGTCTTCCTCTGTGTGGGAGATGTCCGTGTCTGTTCCCCTTTCCGCCCCTTCTGCCTCTCTTACGAAATTTTTCCTTTTTGTTCCGAGTGGTGGGGCTAGGAGGCTTACTTCTTTTACAAAGGGGTCTAGTATATATTGTTGAACTGCCCTCTTTGTTAAAAGTTTCCCCGGTAAGCCTAAAAAAGACATGGATTCGTCTGGTGAGGGAAGATCCTGTGCTAGCTCTAAGGAAGTGGTCTTGCTTCGTGTGTGCTTGGCTAGTGGGGTGAAAAATTGTTGTTGTGTGCCTTCACTGATACTATCTTCTGGGTCAGTTTCGTGGTGAGTATAGAGTCATTTAGAGTGGCTTGGTTTAATGTATATTTGCCTGACGGTAGATTTGGTTTTATCATATTAGCTAAGTCTGCCAAATTAAATTCTTGTGTTGGTCTATTTTTACTGTCAGACATTGTTGGATATGTGTTAAATCTTCTTGCAGATCCAACCCATCTATATTTGTGATGGTTTTATTTTGGTTGTTGGTGTGCCTGTTTCCCATGGTTTTCTTTACCTGTGGTATCTGTGTATTTGAATTGGTTTTTGAAGTGTCCTGTACTAGTCCGTCCTGTCTTACCCCATTATATCTGGTAGTGTTACTCCATGTCTTATTAGTCTCTTTTGTGTTAATTGTTGTCCTATTTTTACTCCTTTCATTCCTATTTTTATAGGGTTTCTTGGCCCTTAATGTGTTCACAGGTTCCTTCCCTATGTTATCTGTAGTATTAGAAGTATTGTTGCTCCTCTTTTTTTTTTTTTATCCAATATTTTATGTTACCCAATCTGTAGTCAGTACGAACTCTTTCCAACTTATTTAATTTTTTTTCTCCAGGATATCTTTTTCGAAAGCATCAATGGTTGTGGTAAGCTTTTTGTTTAGGCTACCATAGCCAGTATGCTGCTCAAAAGGAGTTAGTTTACACATTAGATCATCTATTTTATCAGCACAATTTTTAGAAAGAGAAAATCTTTTCACACATAAACATTGTAATAACGATACTGAACAGTTGTGTAGTATCGAATCCCAGTCTTCAATAAACAAAGAATCGTTTTTAAAGGCCGGTTGCGGGTGTAGTCTTAATCCTCTAGGGATAATGCTTTCTTTCACATATATGTCTAAGAATAGCTTATCCAAATGGTATTGAGATTCAATTTTCAAAGTCGGGCTGGTACGCCTATCCAAGGGCACATCTGGAGTTGTCTTCTCTTGCGAAGTATTAGTGTTAATGGCAAATACCTGTTCCCTTGTACGGAATCTCTTCTCACCGTTGAACATGTTGGTACGAGGAACGTTAAGAACGTATCACACTAAGTCGACCAGGAGGATGATCCCTCTACGAGCCAATGACCGGTATTTAGGATTAAAAACCGGTGGTGCTATGTGAAGAGAATAGAAGAAAAAGGCACGCAGGGGACCGCGCCTCTGGTGATAACGTTTCAACAGTTCCAAATAGAGTATTAGCAGATGTTATGCTCACCTTGTTGCCACTTGATATTAAAGCACGGTATGCCCAACTTGGGGTCCAGTGTTAGTCCAGAATCGATGTTAGTCCAAAATCGATAGTCCAAATGATTTATTGAGGTCCTTTTCCTTCATTTTGAAACCTAGATCTTATTCAAGAATGTAAAGAAGTTATCTTGAGAAGAGAGGAACAGCGATGGGGAGCAAATTCGCTCCCAGCTTCGCTAATCTCTATGTCGGCCTATTTGAGCAGCAGATTATCTATCAACATAGCGCATACAGGAAATGTGTGCTCTACAAAAGATTTATAGATGACATCTTTATTATTTGGAATGGAAGTAAGGAGGAAGCGCTAAATTTTGTAAAGGTCATAAATGAAAATAGAATTTACTAGTGAAATTACACCTAATAATGCGTAATTTCTCGATATAGTAGTATCCCACAACCCTGAGGGTCATATTAAAACAAAAACCTTTTTTAAGAGGGTTGACAGCAACAGTTATTTAGAATTTTCCAGTAGCCATTTCAAAAAATGGCTCACAAATGTCCCCTACGGACAATACAAAAGAATAAGGCGCAACTCCACTGAAGACACAGAATACAAAAGCCAGAGTGATATCCTCACTAATCGGTTTAGGGCAAAGGGTATCCCTCTACCCTCATCTCGGCAGCAAAGGTGAGAGCTGGCGCTCTGAGCCAAGAAGCATGTCTAATACCCACGGATAAGAAAGATAAAAAGAATTCCAGTAAGAACATTGTAAATTTCATCACGACCTACTCAAATCACATTTCCAGAATACGTGAAATTATGAATAAGCACTGGGGAATACTCTTACTTGATCCCTTTCTAAAACAATTTCTCCCATCAAAACCTAAACTAACCTTTCGCAGGTCGTGTACACTTAAGAATATACTGGCGCCTAGCCGTCTTCGTCCTGAATCAAAGACGAGCGCAGCATCTACCTTTTAGGTGATAGGTAGCCATCGTTGTGGCCATAATCGTTGCAAGTGTTGTGAAACCATCAAGCACAGACAACCTACATTTATGTCCAACGTAACGGGAGAGACATTTCAGATTAAAAACTTTATCAATTGCAGTTCCAAATATGTTATCTACCTTATAGAATGCACCTGCAAATTGCAGTATGTGGGGTGCACGATACAGCCTTTGAGGGAACGTCTTAAAAAGCACAGATCCAATATTGTAAGCGGGTATGTATTACACAGTGTGTCTCGACATGCAGCCACACATCATAATAAAAATTATAGAGATTTCAGTCTGATACCGATAGAACATATAGAGTCATCCATCCCTCAAAGATTTAACCACCTCAAACGTAGAGAGATGTTTTGGATTTACAAGTTACAGAGTTTGAACCCCACAGGATTAAATGAGAGCTTGGAGAATGTGTTTTAAATGTCATTATTGTCATCTATATCAATGATACCTTTTTATTTTGTATAACTGTCTTTTCTGTTTACAGCTAATTCTGATCGCATGATATATTGTATATATAATTACATTGGTTGAATATCTCTTCTTATGGACAAATCCATTTTTATTACCACTGATACGATTACCTTTAATCAACCAATCGTCTCTACATATAGGCCTCCAAGTATATATAGGCCAGTTGTCCACATATTAAGTCTACTTACCCTTTTTCCACCACTTGCTTCTGCGTACCGCACAGCCTGTTGCGATTACTAAGGCAACAGGTACGCTTTGGAATAACCACTGCGCATGCGCGTGTACTCGTTTCGAGGCACCACATTACTCACCTAGATGGCGCATGCGCCGTACGGTGTTTACTACACCGACAACTAGTGCGCATGCGCACACCGGAAACACCGGCACTGACGATCACGTCCGCGCCATTTCTCACTTCCTGTGTATGTTGCCGCAATCTTGGTAACCAATCCCACCACATCTTGCTCCCAGGTATGTTAGCCAATCAGTGTATTTAAGGCACAATGTTTTTATTGACTAATTTATTCTTGTCCTGATTTTGAGAAAGGGTCTCTGAACCCGAAATGTGTAAATAGGACCATTATTTATTATTTATTAAGTATGCTGTATGTATGTATATCTATACAATTTTATTGATTTTATTTGATTTTATCAATAAATTGCAACTTAGACACAATTTTTTGCTTCCTTGGGTTGTTATCATAGTGCCCCATTGAGCTCACTTTTTCCTGTATATTCACTGTACTCTACCGGCATCTGTAAGATGACCGGTTATTTTGAGTCTTGGGAGCTGCTTCTAAAACACCCAGGAGGTTAGTGTCTTGCAACCAATTATCATTTGCACTATCGATTTTGGACTAGCATCGATTCTGGACTAACACTGGACCCCAAGTTGGGCATACCGTGCTTTAATATCAAGTGGCAACAAGGTGAGCATAACATCTGCTAATACTCTATTTGGAACTGTTGAAACGTTATCACCCGAGGCGCCGTCCCCTGTGTGCCTTTTTCTTCTATTCTCTTCTCTTCACATCCTGTTCAAGGCAGAGGAATGTGACGCTTGCTATGTAAGTTTCTTTGTTCCAAGAACCTATAAAAACTCTCTCTGCTACCTAAATAAATTGGAATGCTCAAACACATGAGGGTCTGAGTGGTTCACCGAGCAGCTCGTACTATACAATGATTTGGACCAACATCACATCAGAGATGAGGGATATTTCCCTACAACAACCTGGTACCGAGAAACCCGGAATAAGACTGGACCACTGCTTGAAGCGTACCGGACAATTTAGGGATCATCCTTCCAGGACAGACAGACCATGCAGCTCCACAAACAAAAGGTAAGAAGCTTATTCTTACAATTTTCTCTGTCTCTCCTTGTTTGGATTGTCCCACGTCCGGTGAGTTGCATGCCTATATTGCCCAGTCCAAAGAATCTTGTTATTATTATTTGAAAACTCCATGTGATGTGTGGTAGGGTATATGGGTATTGTGTGAGTTTGAACATGTGTGTTTGATAGCGCTTTATTGTGATACTGTACTGTACTGGTTTTAGGAAAGTAACATCCTAGAATAGCCCCTACCTAAAAAGTCAGCCTTGAAAAGTAGTTGGTAGATCGTAATTCGCTTGAGACAAAGGAGACTGAGTTTGGACAGTCAGACTTTATAAATTTTTTTTTTAGGATCCCAATCTGCTTGAAGGAAGGGGACTAGAGGAGTCATACTTGACGAGCAGTTACAGTTTAGGAAAAAATAAAAATAAAATAAGTGGTTAAACTGCCCTAAGGAAGATAGACTGTGAGTGTGTGCCGGCACTAGAGATATATAGAAAATTATGGGAAAATTTTCTAGGTAATTTCTGAGAGGCAATTCAGAGGGAAACCAGCAGTACAGATCGTGAAAGAGAGAGAGAGGGAATCGAGGCTGTAAAAGGATGTCAGAGAATGTTGAAAAGGACAAGTATATCAAAAGATGGTAGTTTGGATGTTAGTAAAAGGGAAAGGTTCTTAAAAGAACAAAGGATGGTTGCATGATAATGATACGACGGAAATTGCAAGTGGATAGAAGAAAGTTACAAAGGGAGTGAGCAGAGGAGGTTATAAAGAAACCGCCATAGGAAATTGTGTGTTGTATGAGTGTTCTGATGATGACAGACAAAAACGTTGGACAGACAAAAGACAAAATTCAGGAACAGTTCTACATTCACCCTAAAATGGTGGATGAATTGCAGAGTGTATGGAAACAAAGGCCTAGACTGGCGGGAGACATGTGCAGTGTGGCACCTAGACCCAACCCCCACACTGGAAAATATCTGGTCACGACTAGATTAGAAAAAGTGCGGGCTCCCCACAGAACAAAGAAATAGTCTTCAGATGTTTCTCCTGTAGGGGGCATCTCAACTTGATATACTTTAGTAGACCAGTGGTATGGAGAATTATGTGTTGCCTAAAGATCTTTGGATTTGCACCCACAGTCCGCTCAGCTGTATTTAGCTGTATTTGGCTATTGCTGTAACTTTAGAGGACAACTAGTACCCAGGGATTATCAAAATATATGTGGCTAGAAAGAAGGGTCAAAGTTTAAAAGACAACCAGCAGTACAGATCGTGAAAGAGAGAGAGAGGGAATCGGGCTGTAAAAGATGTCAAAGAGAATTGAAAAGGACACAGTATATACAAAAGATGGAGTTGGATGTTAGTAAAAGGAAAGGTTCTTAAAAGAACAAAGGATGGTGGAATGATACATGATCGACGGGAAATTGCAAGTTAGAAGAGAAAGTTACAAAGGGGGAGCAGAGGAGTTATTATAAGAAACCGCCATAGGAAATCTGTGTGTTGTATGAGTGTTCTGTGATGACAGACAAAAAAACGTTGGACAGACAAAAGACAACATTCAGGAACGTTCTACATTCACCCTAAAAGGTGGAGAATTGCAGAGTGTATGGAAACAAAGGCCTAGAAGCTGCGGGAGACATGTGCAGTGTGGCCACCTAGACCCACCACCCCACACTGGAAAATATCTGGTCACGACTAGTTAGAAAAAGTGCGGGCTCCCCACAAGAACACAAGAAATTACGTCTTCAGATTTCTCCGTAGGGGGCATTCAACTTGATATTACGTATTAGTAACAGTTGGTATGGAGAATATGTTGTTGCCTAAAGATTCTTTGGATTTGCACCCACAGTCCGCTCAGCTGTATTAGCTTATTTGGCTATTGCGTAACTTTAGAGGACAACTATCACTCCGGGATTATCAAATATATGTGGCTGAAAGAAGGGTCAAGTTTAAAAGTATGTAACAAGGTGACCAAGCACCTATGTCAATATCTGTCTTGATACGCCAGGAGAAGTTGGAACTTAATCCCCATGTATAACAATACAAATCAAACAGCACAAAAAATGGGGAACTAAATGAAAGTTCAAGAACAATAAAATATAAGAAATACAAAAAGTTATTGGTTACAATGTGATTGGATAAAAAACATATATGGAACAATAAAAGGAACACTGGTTACAGGAGACAGAAGATCATACAGACCAGGTATCATGGAATACAGAAACTATATACTGCAGAATGCAGGACATATGAAGGAGACATAGTCAGTGTAAAGCATTATAGCAATAGATGTACCTACAAAATTCAGTAGTAAAATGGAATCAGCATATGCATCATCAGATGACTAAAATAGTCATTAGTACTTAGCAATTGGCATAGCTGAAAGTTGCCAAAACTGTACCATAATTACCTGGTCGCTGAATTAGCCCCAAGCGCGTTTCGACCCGCCGGTCTTTCTCAAGGGGTGATGTTAGAAATGCCTGACCCAGAATTTAAACGCTGGCCAACCAATGAAGTGCTTAATGATGATAGCAGTCACCTGTGGAAGGGCGCATGGCTGTCGCATGCATCCAGTCACGGCCGGATCGGGCGCTGACGTCATCGAGGCGGGTCACATGACCGCATCACATGACACAGCACCACGCCTCCAGGCACGGAAGACATGGACCAGCGGCCGGCCGACATGCGCACTAGGTGAGGAGTGCAGGTGCAGAGGAAATACCCCGTGCGGTATTGGTCTATACTCCAACTACAACACCAGATATAATGAGAGGTCTAGTGGTACTCTCCATCAGAGGATGTACAGGACAATGTTGCAATCAGCATGCGATTCTCTAAAACGGTGGAAGCCCAAAGCTGAATCTATACCTCCATCAAAATAATAATGAATTGAACATTAAATAGATTATTAGATATCATTGTATAATGTACCCAAGACCAGGCATGTCGGTGGTGTTCGCGTAATTGGCCTCAATCTCTCTTGTATAGATATGATATATAGATATGATAATAATACTGAAAGTGGATAAAAGATTGATACTATGTGTGTCTCTCTGGAGTGCTGTGTATTAATGCGAATAGGATTAATTGGATGTGCATCTACGAAATGTGATAAAGCATTGAGGCATATTTAGTGTAGGGAAGGTGTTCGAGTGAAGTCGAATGCTGTGGATAGTGAGGATGAATGATAAGTGTATGTGTGTGAAGGGAAGAGAATGGGTTGGACGAAAGCGGTCAGCAGTGATCGTGTGAGGTTGTGCCGTACGTAAAAGCCACATGAAACCGATTGAATGTGGAGAGAATGTGTGAAGTGTGAATGTAGGAAGTGTAGGATGAACAGAATTTGTGAAGTTAAGGAGGGCATATATATATCTGCCCATGCTGGAGCCAAGTGAGTGAATAAAACTCAGGGGGGAAGTGAGGAGGTGCAGTGATAAACCATGACCAAAACGTGTGGAAGTGGGTGCAGGTGCAGTGACAACCTGGTGAGGGAGGGTGCAGCAGGTGTAAGCATACTTACATAGTTCGCAAGAATGCAGGATGGATTGTTGGTGGTCGTAAACCTATCTCTGGGATAAAGGTAGCGTGCTTGTAGAGACATCACGTAAACTTAACATGAATCTATAGATATTAAAACTGGGAGGTAGGTAAGTAACGCATGTTAATCAGCAAGCCTCTCCTAAGGCACTCATTGGGGTCAGATAGCCAACCTGGGCTGGATGGTCTGCCAAACAAAAATTTACAAATACCTGATATTGTGCATAACCTAGAACCTATATAAAATGGAAAGTTAAATCAATTAAAAAGTTAGATCATGAACATTCTGAATAGGGTGAAATGGGCCGATGCAGGAAATGCCTGTTCGAGCAATAATGTAGATATCTTATGGAATGAGAGAAGCCAAAATTTTCATTTAAGCCTGCTGGGTGCACTGTATTCAGAGTCCAAATCCATTTGGACTCTGTCTGTAGTAGTTTCTGTTTTAATGCCCCTCCACGCATGTCAAGGTTGACGTGATCAATGCCCGAATCTGCAAAAGATTGGATTGCAGGAATGAACTTTTTGAAATGGCGAGGAATCGGTTTCAGTTTGTCACTCTGAGAGAGGTCCATAGTTGTTGCTTTGGAGATATCGTTGACATGTTCCCTGATTCTGACTCGCAACTCCCGAGTCGTCATGCCGATGTAAATTTGAGGGCATGGACAATGTGCAAATAAATCACACCTCTGTGTCGCATGTTATTTTGTGCCTAATCTTATACTCGCGTCCACTTTCAAATTAGAAAGACCGTTGTTGTTTCCATATTGGGGCAAGCTATACAGCGCCCACATGGTTTACTGCCTGGTTTGGGTGTGTAGTAGCCCCGAAATCCGGGTTGAGATTGGTAGGGGTCAGGTAACTCCTGACCATCAGGTCTCGGAGATTCGGGGCTCTTTTCGGGCGGTCGCGGGTATTTAGGCACAATTTGAGAATTGGGTCAGACCTCAAGACAGGCCAGAATTTCTCTAGGGCATTAATCATCATTTTCCACTGATCATGGTAGGGGGTTATGAACCGTGGTGGCTGAGCACAAGGATTTTTGCTGAGATGGTTGTGAATGAAGTAAGGTTGAGCGGTCGGTATGTCTTGCCCGTCTGTAGGCTCTTTATGGAACGTCTACTATACCCTCGATCCAGGAATCTGCGTTGCAGGTCAAGAGCTTGCTGTTCGAATGAATGTGGAATCCGTGGAACAAAGCCTCCTAATTCTCAGAAACTGTCCAATCGGGATGGCATTCAGGACCCGCCTCGGTGTGTGATGATGAATAATGCAGGTAAGTGTTCACTGAAGTCGCCTTTCTGTAGATGTTCGTATGGATAAATCCATGATGATCTCTAGTTACTGACACATCTAGAAAATTAAGTGAGTTGGTGTTACACTCATAAGTCAGTTTGATGTTACGAGAATTGACATTCAAGCCATCTATGAGATCTTCAACTCCGTGGGATCACCCCTCCATATGAACAGTATGTCATCGATGTACCGGATCCAGAGAGGGATCCGGCACATCGATGCATCATCAGACAGAAAAAGCTCCCCCCACAGCCCAGGAACAGGTTGGCATATGAGGGGGCACAAGCTGCCCCATGGCTGTTCCCTGGAGCTGCAGAAAGAAGGAGCCGTTGAATGTAAAGAAATTATGTCCGAGGACAAACTCAAGTAGTGTCAGGATAAATCTCTGTTCAGATTCTGGTAATCAGTCATCCCTAGAAAGTAGGAGACTGCTTCGATGCCATCCTGGTGCCTGATTGAGTGTATAATGATTCGACGTCACATGTTACAAGGATGTCATCCTGGTCAAGCTGGATTCCATAACCGCCGGAGGAGATCAGTGGAATCCCTTAAGTAGGATGGAGAATTAGATACCATGGGTTGTAATATGGAATCAATGTATTTACAGATATTATCTGTAAATTACCTCTTCCCGAAATAATGGGTCTTCCAGGGGATTTGAGGTGTTCTTATGAATCTTTGGGAGAAAGATATAGTGTGGAGATGGTAGGATCTTTCACAAAGTGCTTCTGCGACTCGATCTTGAGATTAATGTTCATCAATAGCTTTTTCCAAGATGTTCAATAATTGAGATCTGAAAGAAGTTAAAGGGTTAAACGTCAATTTTTTGTAGCAATTCGTGTCACGCAGTTGTCTCTGGGCCTCCCTGACATACATATCAGTGGGCCACAGTACAATATTGCCCCCTTTACACGCTGGCTTGATTTGAATATCCTCCAGGGATCTCAGTCTTTTAAGGCTAATTCGTTCCTGTGGGGAAAGATTATCATTTGAAACTGAATGAGGTATATTCTCGAACTCTCGTGTGACTGCCTGGACAAAAACATCAAGTGTTGGGCATGATGAAAATGAAGGGAACTTCCTTGATTTAGGTCTAATACTAGTCGGGACTGTGTTGATATTAGATGCCGACGAGGCCTGGTATTCCGGAGAGGAAGGTGGTATTACCTGTATGGGATGGTTTTCTGCTCTGACCATGACGCTCTTCTGGGTTTGGACTGCTGCGGCGTCCTGTGTGCCTTCCAATTGCAACGGGAGATGAGTATCATCATTATGATAAAAAGATAAGTTGAAGAAAAGGTTTCGAGTTGAAAGATGCAGGTCTTTTATTGCTGTGAATAATGAAGGAGAGGAGGGGGCAACAGTCAAACTTTTGATAGCACTCTAGATCTACAGAGACAGTGGGAAGTAGAAAGATTATTCCTTCAATCTATTTTGTTGTTATTTGTTCTATCATATTTCATTTCTTTGGTTGACGCATCGGACCCATGTCTCTCTTGGCTTCTGTCTGGATTATCAGCTTGGAAACGCCCCGAAATATCCTCCTGTTGCTCATGGATGAAAGTGAGGCGATTGAGGAGAACCGGCTGAGATCGTTCTCATACGAAACTCCAAATGTATTCCTTGCCATATATTGTTGATTGTGGACCGATCCTTTTGGTCTCTTGTAATTTACCCGTATTTTGAAGTCGTAAATGTCCTTCTCCGCATTTTTGAAAGCATATTCCATCTCTCTGAGAACTTCGCAAAACCTTCCACGGGAGATGAGTGTTTCAGTTGTTCTTGTTGATGTTGATATCTGAGTCTATTTACTGATGTTATATACGTACCAAGACCTGATTAGGAGCTCCAAAATTTTGTGAAAAAGGGTGGGCCCCCCAATGTCGCAGGTTGCTCCCATTGTTGAGCGTAATGGATTCATATTCTATTCCAAAGATGGGACAAAACTGAAACTCTCAGACCCTCGTGGATAACCTTTAGTCCACGTATTTGTTCAGAAATGCCCGATTCCACCATAGCTCAATCGGCATGATATAGCGATTTAAGGTTTGATCCTTACATAATAATTTGGTCGGCTCTTGCAGTAGGGCCCATTTCACCCCATATTCTCTGTGAAAAGTCCAGTTCCAATTTAATTTTTCCATGATGCTCCCTGTCTTAAAATCCCATTGAACTGGTTAATTGTGAAGAAATGTCACCGTAATACAATGATTATTCAAATATATGTGGCTTAGAAAGAAGGTCAAAGTTTAAAAGTTAGTAACAAGGTGAACCAAGCACCTAGTCATATCTGTCATTGATACGCCAGGAGAGTTGGACTTAATCCCCATGTATAACAATTACAAATCAAACAGCACAAAAATGGGGAACTAAATGAAAGTTCAAGAACAATAAAATATAAGAATACAAAAAGTTTATTGGTTACAATGTGATTGGATAAAAAACATATATGGAACAATAAAAGGAACACTGGTTACAGGAGACAGAAGATCATACAGACCAGGTATCATGGAATACAGAAACTATATACTGCAGAATGCAGGACATATGAAGGAGACATAGTCAGTGTAAAGCATTATAGCAATAGATGTACCTGCACAAATATCAGTAGTAAAATGGAATCAGCATATGCATCATCAGATGACTAAAATAGTCATTAGTACTTAGCAATTGGCATAGCTGAAAGTTGCCAAAACTGTATCCATAATTACCTGGTCGCTGAATTAGCCCCAACGCGCGTTTCGACCCGCCGGTCTTTCTCAAGGGGTGATGTTAGAAATGCCTGACCCAGAATTTAAACGCTGGCCAACCAATGAAGTGCTTAATGATGATAGCAGTCACCTGTGGAAGCGGCGCATGGCTGTCGACATGCATCCACGTCACCGGCCGGATCGGGCGCTGACGTCATCGAGGCGGGTCACATGACCGCATCACATGACCACAGCACCACGCCTCCAGGCACGGAAGACATGGACCAGCGGCCGGCCGACATGCGCACTAGGTGAGGAGTGCAGGATGCAGAGGAAATACCCCCGTGCGGTATTGGTCTATACTCCAACTACAACACCAGATATAATGAGAGGTCTAGTAGGTACTCTCCATCAGAGGATGTACAGGACAATGTTGCAATCAGCATGCGATTCTCTAAAACGGTGGAAAGCCCAAAGCTGAATCTATACCTCCATCAAAAATAAATAATGAATTGAACATTAAATAGATTATTAGATATCATTGTATAATGATACCCAAGACCAGGCATGTCGGTGGTGTTCGCCAGTAATTGGCCTCAATTCTCTCTGTATAGATATGATATATAGATATGATAATAATACTGAAAGTGGATAAAAGATTTGATTACTATGTGATGTCTCTGGAGTGCTGTGTATTAATGCGAATAGGATTAATTGGATGTGCATCTACGAAATGTGATATAAAGCATTGAGGCATATTTAGTGTAGGGAAGGTGTTCGAGTGAAGTCGAATGCTGTGGATAGTGAGGATGAATGATAAGTGTATGTGTGTGAAGGGAAGAGAATGGGTTGGACGAAAGCGGTCAGCAGTGATCGTGTGAGGTTGTGCCGTACGTAAAAGCCACATGAAACCGATTGCAATGTGGAGAGAATGGTGAAGTGTGAATGTAGGAAGTGTAAGGATAAACAAGAATTTGTGAAGCTTAAGGAGGGCATATATGATATCTGTGCCCATGCTGGAGCCAAGTGAGTGAATAAAACTCAGGGGGGAAGGTGAGGAGGTGCAGTGATACAACCATGACCAAAACGTGTGGAAGTGGGTGCAGGTGCAGTGACAAACCTGGTGAGGGAGGGTGCAGCAGGTGTAAGCATACTTACATAGTTCGCAAGAATGCAGGATGGATTGTTGGTGGTCAGTAAACCTATCTCTGGGATAAAGGTAGCGTGCTTGTAGAGACATCACGTAAACTTAACATGAATCTATAGATATTAAAACTGGGAGGTAATGGTCAACGCATGTTAATCAGCAAGCCTCTCCTAAGGCACTCATTGGGGTCAGATAGCCAACCTGGGCTGGATGGTCTGCCAAACAAAAATTTACAAATACCTGATATTGTGCATAACCTAGAACACTTATATAAAATGGAAAGTTAAAATCAATTAAAAAGTTAGATCATGAACATTCTGAATAGGGTGAAATGGGCCGATGCAGGAAATGCCTCGTTTCGAGCAAATAATGTAGATATCTTATAGGAATGCAGAGAAGCCAAAATTTTCATTTAAGCCTGCTGGGTGCACTGTATTCAGAGTCCAAATCCATTTGGACTCTGTCTGTAGTAGTTTCTGTTTTAATGCCCCTCCACGCATGTCAAGGTTGACGTGATCAATGCCCCGAATCTGCAAAAGATTTGGATTGCAGGAATGATACTTTTTGAAATGGCGAGGAATCGGTTTCAGTTTGTCACTCTGAGAGAGGTCCATAGTTGTTGCTTTGGAGATATCGTTGACATGTTCCCTGATTCTGACTCGCAACTCCCGAGTCGTCATGCCGATGTAAATTTGAGGGCATGGACAATGTGCAAAATAAATCACACCTCTTGTGTCGCATGTTATTTTGTGCCTAATCTTATACTCGCGTCCACCTTTCAAATTAGAAAAGACCGTTGTTGTTTCCATATTGGGGCAAGCTATACAGCGCCCACATGGTTTACTGCCTGGTTTGGGTGTAGTAGCCCCGAATATCCGCGGTTGAGATTGAGTAGGGGTCAGGTAACTCCTGACCATCAGGTCTCGGAGATTCGGGGCTCTTTTCGGGGCGGTCGCTGGGTATTTAGGCACAATTTGTCTGAGAATTGGGTCAGACCTCAAGACAGGCCAGAATTTCTCTAGGGCATTAATCATCATTTTCCACTGATCATGGTAGGGGGTTATGAACCGTGGTGGCTGAGCAACGGATTTTTGCTGAGATGGTTGTGAATGAAGTAAGGTTGAGCGGTCGGTATGTCTTGCCCGTCTGTAGGCTCTTTTGATGGAACGTCTACTATACCCTCGATCCAGGAATCTGCGTTGCAGGTCAAGAGCTTGCTGTTCGAATTGGGAATCCGTGGAACAAAGCCTCCTAATTCTCAGAAACTGTCCAATCGGGATGGCATTCAGGACCCGCCTCGGGTGTGATGATGAATAATGCAGGTAAGTGTTCACTGAAGTCGCCTTTCTGTAGATGTTCGTATGGATAAATCCATGATGATCTCTAGTTACTGACACATCTAGAAAATTAAGTGAGTTGGTGTTACACTCATAAGTCAGTTTGATGTTACGAGAATTGACATTCAAGCCATCTATGAAGATCTTCAACTCCGTGGGATCACCCCTCCATATGAACAGTATGTCATCGATGTACCGGATCCAGAGAGGGATCCGGCACATCGATGCATCATCAGACAGAAAAAGCTCCCTCTCCCACAGCCCCAGGAACAGGTTGGCATATGAGGGGGCACAAGCTGCCCCCATGGCTGTTCCCTGGAGCTGCAGAAAGAAGGAGCCGTTGAATGTAAAGAAATTATGTCCGAGGACAAACTCAAGTAGTGTCAGGATAAATCTCTGTTCAGATTCTGTGTAATCAGTCATCCCTAGAAAGTAGGAGACTGCTTCGATGCCATCCTGGTGCCTGATTGACGTGTATAATGATTCGACGTCACATGTTACAAGGATGTCATCCTGGTCAAGCTGGATTCCATCTAACCGCCGGAGGAGATCAGTGGAATCCCTTAAGTAGGATGGAAGATTAGATACCATGGGTTGTAATATGGAATCAATGTATTTACAGATATTATCTGTTAAATTACCTCTTCCCGAAATAATGGGTCTTCCAGGGGGATTTGAGGTGTTCTTATGAATCTTTGGGAGAAGATATAGTGTGGAGATGGTAGGATCTTTCGCATAAAGTGCTTCTGCGACTGATCTTGAGATTATATGTTCATCAATAGCTTTTTCCAAGATGTTCAATAATTGAGATCTGAAAGAAGTTAAAGGGTTAAACGTCAATTTTTTGTAGCAATTCGTGTCACGCAGTTGTCTCTGGGCCTCCCTGACATACATATCAGTGGGCCACAGTACAATATTGCCCCCTTTATCCGCTGGCTTGATTTGAATATCCTCCAGGGATCTCAGTCTTTTAAGGCTAATTCGTTCCTGTGGGGAAAGATTATCATTTGAAACTGAATGAGGTATATTCTCGAACTCTCGTGTGACTGCCTGGACAAAAACATCAAGTGTTGGGCATGATGAAAATGAAGGGAACTTCCTTGATTTAGGTCTAATACTAGTCGGGACTGTGTTGATATTAGATGCCGACGAGGCCTGGTATTCCGGAGAGGAAGGTGGTATTACCTGTATGGGATGGTTCTGCTCTGACATGAGCTCTTCTAGGGTTTGGACTGCTGCGGCGTCCTGTGTGCCTTCCAATTGCAACGGGAGATGAGTATCATCATTATGATTAAAGAAGATACGTTTGAAGAAAAGGTTTCGAGTGAAAAGATGCAGGTCTTTTATTGCTGTGAATAAATGGAAAGGAGAGGAGGGGGCAAAAGTCAAACCTTTTGATAGCACCTCTAGATCTACAGATGACAGTTGGTAAGTAGAAAGATTAATTACCTTCAATCTATTTTGTTGTTCATTTGTTCTATCATATTTCATTCTTGGTTGACGCATCGGACCCATGTCTCTCTTGCGCTTCTGTCTGGGATTATCAGCTTGGAAACGCCCCGAAATATCACTCCTGTTGCTCATGGATGAAGTTGAGGAGATTGAGGAGACCGATGGAGATCGTTCCATACGAACTCCAAATGTATTCCTTTGCCATTTATATGTTTGATTGGTGGACCGATCTTTTTGGTCTCTTTGTAATTTACGTATTTTGAAGTCGTAAATGTCCTTCTCCCATTTGTTGAAAGCAGATTCCATCTCCTCTGAGAACTTCGCAAAATCCTCCACGGAGATGAGTGTCTTCAGTTGTTCTTGTTGAATGTTGATCTCTGAGTCTAATGTACTGATGTTATACGTACCAAGACTGATTAGGAGCTCCAAGAATTTTTTTGAAGCCATGTCGCATGTTGCTTCCCATTGTGTGCGTATGGATTCATCTTCTATTCCAAAAGATGGGAAAACTTGAACTCTCAGACCTCTTGGTATTAATCCTTTAGTCAAGTATTGTTCCAGAAATGCCCGATTCCACCATAGCTTCAATCTGCGATGAGATAGCGATTTAAGTTTGCTCTTACATGTTAAAATGTCGGCTCTTGCATTAGGGCCCATTTCACCCATATCATCCTGAAAAGCCAGTTCCAATTTATTTTTCCATGATTGCTCCCTGGTCTTAAAATCCATTGTGAACGGTATCTGTGAAGAATGTCACAGTAATAATATGATTATCAAAATATATGTGGCTAGAAAGAAGGGTCAAAGTTTAAAAGTATGTAACAAGGTGACCAAGCACCTATGTCAATATCTGTCATTGATACGCCAGGAGAGTTGGACTTAATCCCCATGTATAACAATTACAAATCAAACAGCACAAAAATGGGGAACTAAATGAAAGTTCAAGGCCGGTGAGTGTATATGTCCAAACACTTACCCAAGCCATGGATAGTCTCTGTGAAATATACGATAGTAAACATCACAATGACAGACTTATGCATGATTCCTCTCTAAACTAAAGTCAACCAGGATATGTGAAGAGTGTAAGAATGTGATATTTACTAGTAAAATCTGAGCTGACTGCCCAACTGCTGACACTGCAGAAAGCAAAGGCTTCCCGTAAAGCATACAAAAAGCTGATAGATACAGCTGAACACACAATGACCAGAAGTAACGCTACAACCAGTGCCAAGAAAAGCAATTTAAATAACATGGTGTATCTCATAGCACTTGTCAACCTGAGAACTCTATTGGGCAACAAGTAAACAGTTAGTACTTTATGTTTATCCTTTGGAAGAATTAAAATAGAGCAATCCTAAGGACCCGCAAGACATCAACCAAATTCGGTTGACTGGTTCAGAGTTTAGACTGATGTTTTGAGTAATATTGAGCAAACCCAAATTCTGGCAAGTTTGGGTGAACCCCAATTTTAAAATCCCAAATAGTAAAATCCAGCAACAATTACGGGTGCCACCAGTGGCATTTAAACGAATGCAGCCATACGGCGCATGGCACTTTGAAATAGAGTTAAAGGGAACCTGTCACCCGGGACCTCATTTTCACTAAAGACAGATTATAAAATCCCATGACACCTGCAGTGCAAATATGCCAGTCAGTGCATCAGGGAGCTTTCAGAGTTTTTTTTGGTCAATTAAACTAAAAAAAAAAAGTGTTAGGCCCCTTCCACACTCGCATTGCATTTCACGTCAGAGTTTGATCAGGGTGCGATCAGGGTTTGGTCAGTGAAAACGCACATTTTGCATCAGAGTGCAATCAGTTTTCAGTCAGTGTTTGTTCGGTTTCTCAGTTTTTCACGCGCGTTTTTGATGCAATTTCAATGCAGTTTCAATGCGTTTTTCACACGCAGAAAATGCGTGTGAAATGGACTCAGGACTTTTCTATGGCAATTGATGCGTGAAAAACAGTGCAATGCGTTTTTGATGCATCTCCATAGACTTGTATGGTGCGTTTTTCACGCGCGTGACTTGCAAAAGTAGAGCATGTCAAGATTTAAACGCGCGTTAAAAAAAACGCGCGTGTGCGCGTGAAAAAAAATGCAAGTCTGAAAAGACCCATTGATTACAATGGGTCAGAGGGCAATGCAAGTTCTGCGCGTCAAAAGCACGCGCAGAAAACGCGCGTGAAAAACGCAAGTGTGAAAGGGGCCTTAGTGTTAGAATCAATTAGTGTCAGTCAGCACCTGTCAGTGTCAGCGACAGTCCAACAGTGTCAGACTGACAGTTTTGAACAGTGACAGTCCGCCAGTATTGAACAGTGACAGTCCGCCAGTATATTACGCAATGTTACAGTTGCAAATAAAGTGCATGCGCACTTATGACGGACTGTTCACGTTCTTCTAGGCTAGGCTTGCTGGGATTGTGGCGCACATGATCCTTTTGTGGCGCAGCTGCACTGGCTTCCATGTGACACAAATTAGGGGCCGTGCCGTCGGACAGTCAGACTGAGTGAGGGATTTACCTTTCAAATTGTGTCGCGAGCCCAAGCACTTAGATGCACCACTAAAAAAGATGGTGTCCATTTTGCTGACAATTCCCAATGACCTCCCCCCCCCCAAATGACACCAGTTTTGACAGAATGGGGGTCATTTACTAAGGGCCCGATTCGCGTTTTCCCGACGTGTTACCCGAATATTTCCGATTTGCGCCGATTGTACCTGAATTGCCCCGGGAATTTGGCGCACGCGATCGGATTATGGCGCATCGGCGCTGACATGCACGCGACGGAAATCGGGGGGGCGTGGCCAAACGAAAACGCGACGGATTCGGAAAAAACGCCGCATTTAAGACAAAAAATGTGTCGCGAAAATTACACTTACCTTCACCAGGTATAGGCCGGTGAATTTCAGGGCATTCCAGTGCGCCTCCGGGGAACTTCAGCGCAGCAGCACCACCTGGTGGACGGCGGAGGAACTACCTTAGTGAATCCCGGCGGGACCCGAATCCACCGCAGAGAACGCGCCGCTGGATCGCGAACGGACCGGGTAAGTAAATCTGCCCCAATGTATCAGATTCGGCCCCTGATTTCATTTTTAAGCCAAAAATTCTCTTCCTTATACACCCCAACAAGAGAGATTGCGTTGAATAAATGCTTGGTGCATTTCAAGGGGAGAGTAAAGTTTAGGCAATATTTGACTAAAACGTGGCATATATGGCATCAAAATGTACAAAATGTGTCTGGCTATGCTGTGACAGCCGGTTATATTGCCCATGTTGTTATTGGTCTTGTTTTGTAGATTCAGTCTGCAATGATATGTTCATTCTCATATTATGCATGCTGCCACCTAGTGGTCAAAGTTTTTATTGTTTGATCATTTGCTTGCTGTATCTTTAAGATAGCTATTCCATAATGCACTGTTGCCCAGTTTCTCCTCCTCTTTCTGTGACATCACTTCCTCCTTCTTCATGCTGTCCTCCATTTGTGACTGTTGCAGACATATTCATCTTCACTGTGCAGTAGCAATGTGTTTTGACCGCATGGCATGTCATTTCTAAGGTAAAGCTATTAAACTGAACCTAAAGCACATCCATTGCATCCTTCCTTCATGCAAATGGCAACGCTGTGTAATGAATGTCAGTGAGTTCTACTATCTACCATCCAGTTTATACGGAGACTGCACTCATAACCTATCAGGGTATTCTCCAACGTATATCTGTGGCAGAATAGTCAAAACAGCTGAATCTGCAGTTCCTGCAAGATCCACACATAGTCTGCAAGCAAGCATAGAGCTATCCACCATCTTAGCAGCACGTTGCTTCCTCACCATTGTGAACAAGCTGCAACCCCATCTTAAAGAGACAGTACCACATTGACAAGGATTAACATGTCCACAAAAAGCTCTATGAAATCCTCTGTCACTGCACCTAGCAAAGTGCACCATGTTACCAGATGCACAGATGTGCAAGATACAGAGTTCGTGTTCCAGGAAGAACAAATCGTATGATCTAAACGTGTTACCAAACCCACACAAAAGATCAGAGAGAACTTTGATGTAATTAAGGAAGAGTGCTGTGATAATCTTGATGATTTATGGCAAAGAATTGAACACCGTGTAGCAGCCATCTCACGCTATGACAGTGACGCAGCCAAATTAAGCACAACATTAATTCGCTTATCTACCGCCTATGTCTGCAAAGTACATCACATTCCTGAGTAATACAGAATAAGATGATGCCATAGTAGAGCTAGCCAAGAGAGAGACTTTACTTCATACACAGGATACCATAGTAAAAGATGGCAAAAATAAGGCAGAAGTTCGGATTGCACATTTGCAAGAAGTAAGATCTCACCGGTCCACTTCAACCAAACATACACTATCTTCTTCCAGAACCTCCCGCTCCAGTAGGTCTGCATTACACGACAAGCTTATAGAAATCCGTGCTGATGCAGAGGAAGCTAGTGTCAGAAGTTCATTTGTCAAGAAAGAAGCAGAAATGGTGAAAAGACAAGCGGACAAACTGAAAATTCTCCAAATGGAAAAGGAGGAAGCAGCCGCCTTAGCCAAGTTAAAGGTTCTTGAGCAAGCATTAGTCCAAGTTACCGACCATGACTGGTCCATTCCGGAAGAAGTGGAAGGCCCAGATGACCGCACTGCCAACTATGTGCTAAAACAATCATCTCCAGCACAATTTCAAACCTACCACACGGCCGTGCCTGTGAAGTATCAGATGTTGCCAGCTACCCAGAACAGGGTCATTTCTAGCATCACGCATCGGATCATCCTGAGACTAAACCTTTATGCTACCTCATTTAATCCTGATTCATCCCCGCCCGATATGGCAGAGAATCTACATGTCCCGAGGATGTTGCAAGGTAATCTGGTGACACAAGGTGGGAGATCAGATATGTCGGACTTCGCCAGATATATGATGCGCAGAGAACCGATAAACATTAGTCTCTCAAAGTTTGACGACCATGCTGAAAACTATAGAGCCATGAAATCCACCTTTGAAGCAGTTATGAATGATCTTAACCTCACTGCCAAGGAAGAGCTCAACTTGCTAGTTGAGTGGCTAGGCCTTGATTCTGCAGAACGTGTAAAGACATTGAGAACAGTTCATGTGGGCCACTCACCAGAAGGTCTTGCTGCAGCATGGGAAAGACTTGGGAATATCTTCCCAAAGATCACCAACAAGGACAACCGCAAGCTTCAAGACCTAAGCGACCTATTAAAGGAATTGGAGTTAGCCAAAACAGATCCACGTCTGTCATGACTGAGTTACCTTGATACGGCTCACAGTGTTAACCCAATAGTGTCCAAGCTACCATATGGCATGCAAGAAAAATGGGCAGATCTGGGCTCCAGGTACAAAAGAGAACACAATGGGGCAGATTTACTTACCCGGTGGATTCGGGTCTTCCGGCGATTCACTAAGGCAGTTCCTCCGACGTCCACCAGGTGTCGCTACTGCACTGAAGTCCACCGAGTTCACGATCCTATTCCTGGTGAAGGTAAGGGCGTGTCCAGCGACACATTTTTTTTTTAATGCGGCGGTTTCTCTGAATCCGTTGGATTTTCGTTCGGCCACGCCCCCAATTTCCGTCGCGTGCACGCCGGCGCCGATTCGCCAAAATCCGAACGTGTGCGCCAAAAACCCGGGGCAATTCAGGGAAAATCGGCGCAAATCGGAAATATTCGGGTAACACGTCAGGAAAACGCGAATCGGGCCCTTAGTAATTGACCCCCAATGTGTCTTTTCCACCCTTCTCCTGCTTTTCCAGATTCATCAGCGACCAAGCTCGGAAGAAGAATGATCCCAGTTTTGACTTCACAGAGTATCCCAGGGAGAAGAAAATAAAATAGCAGAGCATGCAGACGATCTATTGTTCTTTGTGTCTAAACCCAGGATCTCAATACCTAATCTCATGGAACAATTAAAAGAATACCACCAAGTATCCAACTTTAAAATAAATTTTGCTAAATCCGAGGCATTAGCGGTAAATATCCCCCATGAAGATTTAAGAGGGTTGGAGGAGTCGTTCCCCTTTGATTGGCCAGAAAATGGACCTGCATACTTGGGAATTAAACTTACATCTAATCTAAGAGAGATGTACAAGATGAACTAGCTCCCAATGATTAATGCCATTAAATCAGACTGTGAAAAGTGGAATATGGGTAGATTCTCATGGTCAGGACGGTGCGCTATATTTAAAATGAATGTATTACCCAGGGTTCTATATATGTACCAAGCCTTTCCGATTAGACTACCAGGAACTTTTTTCCAGCTAATAGCATCTAGACAACAAAAATTCATATGGGCAGGGAAAAAAATTATATTAAAAAAAGATATATCATATTATAGAGCGACCCTCTTGGTCAGGGTAATAGACTGGTGTAAAAATACGAAAAATAAATTATGGGTCATGTTGGAGCAAATTTTTTCAGCAGTATCTTTATCTAGTGTACCCTGGATTGAAAAAAAATATACTATTCAACTATTATAACATCCAACAATGGGCGCAACTTTAAGGTTGTGCTTAAATACCAACATATTCAGTTATGTACTTATTCAGTTGAATAATCCCAAATTTTCACTCGGATTAGACTATACAGTTTTTAAGAAATGGAACTTGATGGGAGTAAATAGAGTGCAGCATTTTCGGCCATTTGAGTACAGTGAACTCATTGTCATGTTCAAGAAACCAGTTGCGAGATGATTCCAGCTTTGAACATGGCGCAATCCTGCTGAGAAGTAGCCATCAGATGTTGGGGTAAATTGTGTCATAAAGGATGGACATGGTCAGCAAAATACTCAGGTAGGCTGTGGCATTGCAACTATGCTCAATTGGTACCAAAGGGCCCAAAGAGTGCCAGAAGAAATATTCCCCACACCATGACACCACCACCACCAGCTGAAACGTTGATACAAGGCAGGATGGATCCATGCTTTCATGTTGTTGATGCCAATTCTGACCTACCTCCGAATGTCGCAGCAGAAATCGAAACTCATCAGACCAGGCAACGTTTTTCCAATCTTCTACGTCCAATTTCGATGAGCTTGTGCAAATTGTAGCCTCAGTTTCCTGTTCTTAGCTGAAAGGAGTGGCACCCGGTGGGTCTGCGCTGCTGTAGCCCATCTGCCTAAAGTTGACGTACTGTGCGTTCAGAGATGCTCATCTGCCTACCTTGGTTGTAAGGGTGGCGATTTGAGTCATGTTGCCTTTCTATCAGCTCAAACCAGTCTGCCCATCTCCTCTGACCTCTGGCATCAACTGGATGCCGCCCACTGGATGTTTTTTCTTTTTCGGACCATTCTCTGTAAACCCTAGAGATGGTTGTGCGTGAAAATCCCAGTAGATCAGCAGTTTCTGAAATACTTAGACCAGCCCTTCTGGCACCAACACCATGCCACGTTCAAAGGCACTCAAATCACCCTTCTTCCCCATACTGATGCTCGGGTTTGAACTGCAGCAGATTGTCTTGACACATGCCTACATGCCTAAATGCACTGAGTTGCCGCCATGTGTGGGCTGATTAGAAATTAAGTGTTAATGAGGCAGTGGACAGGTGTACATATAAAGTGGCCGGTGAGTGTATGATTCGTTACTCTAAGTAGTATATTGTAAATTTTAGATAAGGGATGTTGTACTGGTTCTAACTTAGATAATTTTTCAAAGTCAGAGCATTCATTTTCAAAATTTTCGTCGTGGGAGTGAGTCCAAATATGCACACAGAAAGAGTGCTCTCCACGTGTTAATGTTCTCCCCCCAAACTTACCATATCATTTGGTTCCCACCATCTTAGACCATTTCGAAAAAGCTTTTTTAAGAAATGGAACTTGATGGGAGTAAATAGAGTGCAGCATTTTCGAAATGGTCTAAGATGGTGGGAACCAAATGATATGGTAGAAGTTTGGGGGGTGAGAACATTAACACAGTGGAGAGCACTCTTTCTGTGTGCATATTTGGACTCACTCCCACGACTAGAAAATTTTGAAAATGAATGCTCTGACTTTGAAAAATTATGCTCAAGTATAGAACCAGTACAGCATCCCTTATCTAAAATTTACAATATACTACTTAGAGTAACGAATCATACACTCACCGGCCACTTTATTAGGTACACCTGTCCAACTGCTCATTAACACTTAATTTCTAATCAGCCAATCACATGGCGGCAACTCAGTGCATTTAGGCATGTAGGCATGGTCAAGACAATCTGCTGCAGTTCAAACCGAGCATCAGTATGGGGAAGAAGGGTGATTTGAGTGCCTTTGAACGTGGCATGGTTGTTGGTGCCAGAAGGGCTGGTCTAAGTATTTCAGAAACCTGCTGATCTACTGGGATTTTCACGCAAAACCATCTCTAGGGTTTACAGAGAATGGTCCGAAAAAGAAAAAACATCCAGTGGGCGGCTCCAGTTGATGTCAGAGGAGAATGGGCGACTGGTTTGAGCTGAAGAAGGCAACAGTGACTCAAATCGCCACCGTTACAACCAAGTAGGCAGATGAGCATCTCTGAACGCACAGTACGTGAACTTTGAGGCAGATGGGACTACAACGCAGACACACCGGGTGCCACTCCTTTCAGCTAAGAACGGAAAACTGAGGCTACATTTGACAAGCTCATCGAAATTGGACAGTAGAAGATTGGAAAAACGTTGCCTGGTTTGATGGTTTCGATTTCTGCTGCGACATTCGGATGGTAGGTCAGATTTGGCATCAACAACTGAAAGCATGGATCCATCCTGCCTTGTATCAACGTTCAGGCTGTGGTGGTGGGTGTATGGTGTGGGGAATATTTTCTTGGCACTCTTTGGGCCCTTTGGTACCAATTGAGCATCGTTGCAATGCCACAGCCTACCTGAGTATTGTTGCTGACCATGTCCATCCCTTTATGACCACAATTTACCCAACATCTGATGGCTACTTTCAGCAGGATAATGCGCCATGTCATAAAGCTGGAATCATCTCAGACTGGTTTCTTGAACATGACAATGAGTTCACTGTACTCAAATGGCCGCCACAGTCACCAGATCTCAATCCAATACAGCATCTTTGGGATGTGGTGGAACGGGAGGTTTGCATCATGGATGTGCAGCTGACAAATCTGCGGCAATTTGTGTGATGCCATCATGTCAATATGGACCAAAATCTCTGAGGAATGCTTCCAGCACCTTGTTGAGGCAGTTCTGAAGACAAAAGGGGGAGTGTATACTCCCTACATTTACAAGGAAATGGGAAAGGGAACTGCTAATTAATTTGTCGGTGGAACAATGGGGGCGTATTTTTGAGTTTTCATATATATCCCTTACCAACTCTACATTTCAAGAAAGTAATTATAAATTAGTAGCACAGTGGTATCAGATACCTAAAAAAATTAATTCTATTTTTCCAGAGGTTAGTCCACAGTGCTGGAGATGTGAACCGGAGGAGGGATCATATGTTCATATTTTTTGGTCTTGTCCCTTACTATTACCATTTTGGAAAAAAGTACAGCACATAATTCAACAGAATTAACTTTCCATTCGAACCAGCTTTTGTTTTGCTTCAACACAGTGAAATTCATAAACAGACATATATTAGATCTTTATTAAGATTTGTTTTGATAGCAGCACGCACATGTATTCCTATCTTATGGAAACAAACACAAGCACCATCAATATCCTTCTGGCTTTTGAGAGTGAATGATATTATGCATATGGAAGAAATAAATGACTTTAGTTGCAAAAGGGGCAAAAGATAGATTTGATGCTACATTGGATAGATGGATAAGGTTTAGAAATTCAGAGCAATGCATTACCCTGATGGCAAGTGATACTGAATAGGGGCTGGGAAAAAGGGTAATGAGAGTACTGCCAGAGCATGGATGGGTTTAGAGTGTAAAAAAGGTAAATGTTGAAGGAGGAGGTAGTGGGAACGGGGAGGGGGAATTCTCTTTTTCTTTTCCTTGGTATGGCTTTGTGTATGAATTGTAGTGTAGAGTTGTATTTTTATGTTTATTGTATTTTCTTGTATTTGTATATTGTGTTCTTTTTTGTCTGTTTTTTATGTAATGGGAATCATCTTAAAAATGTTAAATAAATGAAAATTTCAAAAAAGAAAAAAAAAGAAAGCAGACATTCTCTGTGTACAAGAGACCCACTTCTCAAGCAGACACCTCCCCAAGCTATCTCATCAGAGATTTACCACTATTATAGCTTCTACTTTCACAAACAAAACGAGAGGGGTCATGATAGTGTTCAACTCCTCACTGGCAATCAACATAGAGAAACAAATAATCGACCCAGAAAATCGTTATATAATTCTAGTCTTTACAATGAACAATCTTCAGTATACATTAGTCAACACATATGCTCCAAACAAAAAAACAGGGTGCTTTTACTAGGAAACTTTTCAAACTGATTGCAAAGGAGAAAAAAGGATCTCTAATTGTTGCCGGAGATTTCAATGCAATCTGTGACCGCTCTCTCGCAAAGTTGGCCTCAACACATAGGTCCTTTACTTTAAAGAACCTAACTTGGTCTTACAATCTCTACGATATCTAGAGACTCCACCATAGTGGAGAGAGAGATTATACTTTCTACTCCAGTAGACATAGGAGCTATTCCTGCATAGACCACATCTTTATAAATAGATCCTTGTTAGACAGAGCAGAAAATACTTGCATTAGAGATATTAGGTGGTCTGACCACTCTGCCATCTCACTTACAGACAACTTATCGTCTCATAGGGACTATGTATGGAGGGCCAGCACATCTATAATTAATAACTCTAAATACACCTCAAGGCTAACAAGAGCCTTAGTAGAATATTTTAAATTCAACACCAGGGATCAAATGAGTCAGTTTTCAGTATGGATAGCTCATAAAGTCTATATTGGGGGAGAAATTACTAAACTGCAAATTATAGCAAGCAAAAAGAGGTAGAGAGACATTATCTCCATACACCATAAAATACATTCACTTGAGCAACAAAATAAAAACAACCCCTCCCAGACCGTAGCTAACGAAATCACCCTAGAAAGGAACCACCTGAGGACCCTCCTCCTTCAAAAATATGCCCACCAACACAAATTGCTGCAAACAAAATACTACTCACAAGGTCAAAAGGCAGGAGCTTTACTGGCTCGTAGTCTCAAACAAAAATCACAGAAAAGCAAAATTCCCTATGTCTTTCACCTCTCCACAGGGGAAAAAGTTATTTCCCTCAGAGGTATAATTGAAGCCTTCAAAGCATACTATACAAGTTTGTACAATCTAGCCAGTGACCCTTCCACGATCCAGCCCACTCAAGAAATGATAAATTATTTTCTAGAGAAAACAATACTACCCAAAGCCACTCCAGAACAATTGTAAGCTGTTAATCGACCATTAACCCTTGAAGAAATCAAGGAGGCCATTAAATCGACCCCCTCTGGCAAGGCTGCTTACTTTAAAAAATTTGCAGATACCATTGTACCCCACATGAAAAATGCCTTTGATCTGGCCTTTTCCTCTGGTGAGTTCCCAAAAGATATGCTTGCAGCACTCATAATTACCATTCCCAAATCAGGCAAACCCCTTATACCCGAGCCAATTTCAGACCTATTTCATTGCTTAATAGCGACATTAAAATTTATGCCAAAATCTTAGCTAGAAGACTCGAGCCTCTCATTCCACAATTAGTTAAAAATGATCAAGTGGGATTCACACCGGGGAGACAAGCTCCGGACAATACCAGGAGAATTATTACTTTAATGCAGTTCTGTGAACATCATAACATCCCATCAACATTTATGACTGTAGACGCCGAGAAGGCATCAAATGGTCCTACGCCTTCTCGGCACTCACCAAATTTGGGCTGACAGGCACCATACTTACAGCAATAAAATCTTTATACTCTCACCCGACGGCCCGGGTTTATACAAACGGGTTACTCTCCAGTGAATTTGTCCTTTCTAATGGAACGAGATAGGGATGCCCTCTCTCCCCCTCTTTTTCGTTTTATCTATAGAACCGTTAGCTGAACTCATAAGATCAGATCCCAATTTCACTGGCATTAAAACAGGTAGCATGGAACACAAAATTGTGTTATTCGCCGACGACATAATAATGATATCCACCAACCCCACCCAATCCCTCCCCTCTATATTCAACATAATTCAGGAATATGGTGCAGTTTCCTATTATAAAATGAACTCCTCCAAGTCTCAAGTACTCTCCAAGCAACTAATGTACCTTAAAAGAAGCTTCCCTCTAGACTGGAAATCCTCCTCAGTGCTTTATCTCGGGATACATCTCACAACACCCACATATAAACTGTATGAGGCCAAATTCACCCCATAGACACTGACCCCGCTAACTATTCCAAATCAATTTTGTCCTGGTTTGGAAGAATAGCGGCATATAAAATGCCGGTTCTACCACGCCTTTTATACCTGTTCAGAACAATACCGATACATATCCCCAGCTCTTTCTTCTCCTCCGCCAACTCCCAGTTAAGGAAATTCATATGGCAAACCAAACACCCTAGAGTGGCACTGCACACTCTAACAAGACACAAACAAAAAGGCGGTCTTAGTCTGCCAGACGTACGAGACTACTATATATCGGCAATCACAGACCAATTGACAGGCTGGTGGAGAAACTCCACAGAGAAAGCTTGGGTGCTTCTAGACACTTATCTGAACCACAATAGGGCACTTAAAAATAGACTGGCAGCCGCAATGTGGAATATAACTCCCCCTTTATCACAATACTCAGCCATTAACACGTCAGACTGGGTGTTCAAACACCTACTAATGTTAGCTAATCAAGAACAAGCACCCATTCTATATTCCCAGATTCCTATTTCCTTTTTAGAAACCCAATTACCAGACCTTAATCTGCCGAATTGGGGGAAAGATAGGGGGAAGTCTGCATCCAAGATGCACTCTCTGACTCTGACTTACTGCCCTTATCAGAGCTAAAGAACAAAATTAAACTTACCAGCAAATGAAATTGTCCCTTATCTAAGAATCAGACATTTTCTATCACAACATATGGATAAGCAGCCAATGATGAATCAGCCCCTACTGAAATTTTTTATGACACATCCAAAACTAAGAAAGACTAAAATGCTCGAGTGCTCGTTACTCGAGTCAATCTTTTTCCGATCCAACGAAAGGCATAGAAGATAGGTTAATTGTCAGGCTGTATACAGCATACATGTTGCTTCCCCCTGGCCAACTCATTTCTATAATTTTATAATTTCATAAATTTATAATTTTACAATTTTTTGTTTCACAATTTCACATTGAATGATATTATCATAAATTGTGTCTTACGTAGCTAATAGGTTTGGAAACATATGGTATGTTATAATATGGGTCATAAAATCCATGTTTAGTTAACTTCTTTGTCTTGTCTATAGAGTAAAGGGTTTTACATAGACATTACCTCAGAAATATTAATATTATATGCATATATATACATATATATTTAAACAAGTATATGTGCAGGTTGTCTAATAAAGGTCTTTACACATATATAGGGACCAAAGTATATTTTTTTTTTTCTGAAAGTACATATTTTTCTGAAAAAATCATTTTTCATTTAACTGAATTTTACTATAATATAATATGGTATTTCATATCTATGGAGACTGTATATACACACTTTGCGAAGACTATATATCATGGATACATACATTGTTTAAGACTATGCCCCACAGGTTTTCGTTATCACATAAAGAAGGTTTTGGGCATTATAAAAGGATGGAATCAAGTTAGGATTAATTGCACCACTATGATGGAGAACACAACTAGAGATGAGCGAGCACTAAAATGCTCGGGTACTCGTTATTCGAGACGAACTTTTCCCGATGCTCGAGTGCTCGTCTCGAATAACGAACCCCATTGAAGTCAATGGGAGACTCGAGCATTTTTCAAGGGGACCAAGGCTCTGCACGGGGAAGCTTGCCCAAACACCTGGAAACCTCAGAAAATGATGGAAACACCACGGAAATGGACAGGAAACAGCAGGGGCAGCATGCATGGATGCCTCTGAGGCTGCCTAATTGCACCATTAAAGGGCAACAGCATGGTGATGACAGAGTGATCGAGTGAGGCGAGATAGCATTTAAAACACCCAATAATTGACCCTGACACTATAGGGGATGGCATGCGGAGACAGCGGCAGGCTAGAGAGTGGCATACCCTAAATGGACTCAGGCTTCAAACCAATTTAAAAAATTCCATATGGCGAGGATAACGTGTAGCACTTTACGTATCAGTATTTGGCCTGGTTATGGCGGCAGAGAGGAACCAAATGAGGTGAGCAAGAAGCGCTGAAATGATTCCCTATGTGAAAAAACGGTTGACGGTATATTTAGTCGATAACACAGCATGGCGGCGACAGAGTGACCAAGTTCCATAACGTATCTGGTGAAACACCCCAAAAATTTGCCTGACAAGGCCCGTTTGCTAAGGATACGACATGTGGAGGCAGCTATGGAGACAACGTCTGTAGGCTGCT
>WNYA01001916.1:0-54757 GCA_019512145.1 Engystomops pustulosus | reverse complement strand
ATTTCTTTCCGCTAGAGAAATTGCCTAATGCCAAGGAATTTGCCACTATGTTCATTGACAATGTTCTTAAACTGCACAGGGTACCTGAGTCTGTTATTTTTGATCAGGGGGAACCATTTTTATCTGTGAGTTTCTGGAGTGAGTTCTGTAAAAAGTTGGGGATACAACTGTCTGGAACACCGTCCTGTCATTCTGAGACTGCTGGACCATCTGATCAAGACACTTTATGGGTTGAGCAGTACCTCAGGAATTTTGTTTCTGACTGCCAGGAAGATTGGGGTACACAGCTATCTATTGCTGAGTTTGTGTACAATCACCAAGACTCCCCATCTACTGCCAAGTCCCCATTTCTCTGCAGTTATGGTTTTGTTCCTGGTTTCTCTTGTGTGTCTATGGATTCGTCCAGTAACCCGTATGCAGATGCCATTGTGTCCAGCCTATGTTCTGTTTGGGCACAAGCCCGCAAAAATCTGCTTAAGGCCCGAGATCTTATTTTCATGGGAACGGATGGTGCATCTGTTGTTGAGGGTCCACTGGCCCCTCATAAAAGGCGGGGGGTACTGTCAGGACTCGCAATTTGTGATAGCTTGGAACTCATGATCCTCAGGTATTGGGGCGCTTTTGGTGGACCTGGACCGCACCAGGTGAGGAGCCCACCGCCAGAGCCTGCCTGTGATTGACAGCTGCATTTCTGATCCTGGGAAAGCTGGGTGTGCCTCTGAACTCGTTTTGCCTGCAGCTGCAGTTTGAGTGATGTACGGCTGAGCCAGTCAGTGCTGGAGGTCGTGTCCATTTCTGCCTTACATTCTGCTCAGCCCCTTCATTTGGTGCTGGTTATTGCAGTCTATCTGTGTATCTAGTGCTCTTGCTATTGTGTTTCTGGCTTTTCTGTGTACTGACTTCTGCTTTGCCTACTGACCATTCTATTTGCTATACGAATCTGTACCTCTGCCACCATATTGTTTTTGACCCGGTTTGTTTGACTTCACTTATCTGTCTGTATCTGTTGTTTGTCCCTCAGTATCGTTTATCTCCTAGTGTGACCCCACCTTCCAGTCTGTCTAGTGTTGGTTTCTGTCACCAGTGTGAACACTGACCTATATCGTATCCCGGTTACCTGTCCGCTCCACCATCCAGCAGCTGCCAGACAAAGTAGGTTTTCCCTGTCATCTTGTAGGGTCACTCAGGGACCGTCAGTTAGGTTCCTGATAGTGGGTTTGCCCTTACCAGGGCGGTTTATCTGCTTTAGGCAGGGCCTTAGCCCGCAGGGACATCGCAGGGTGAGTTCGCCACCACCTACCTAGTCTGACAGCTAGCGCCAAGCCTGGTTGTGGTTGCACGATTCCTGGACAGGTGCTGACAGTTTCATTCACAATGACATTTCCCAACATCATAGGGATTGCACATGTTGAGAATCAGTGCCTGTGCAATCCGTTCAGGAGGCCGGATATATGCGACAGTCGCAATCCTGGCTGTTTAACCCTTTCAAGAACCTAAAAGGGTCAACCAACTCTCCACCCACCAACTAAACCCCCCCCCATGTCGGGTATGGGGTGACGATCATCTCCATGTCATCCCTGGGGTCCAATGAAGGACCTCAAATTTGCCTTACATGACTGCCTGCTGGATCGGACCCAGCAGTGCAAGTGTTTGCCTATGCATTTGCCTCGTATAAAACACTACCATACATCAGTTCCTCTCGTCTCATAGTAGTCTCGTCTCAAAAATAAAGTGAAAAAAAGTTTAATAAAAAAAATATTTAATACATAATAAAAGTCCCCTAAATGCCCCATTTAGTGTAAAACACCCACACACTGTAAAAAGTTAAAATCACCACACAAACACCACTTGTAGTGTATCGCCACATCCCTAACAAACCAAACAATAAATTAAAATCATTACTGAACCCGTATGGTGAACACCTTAAATAATAAATTAAATTATGATTAAATTATGAATATTGTACATCCAAAACACAACATAAAAAGTGATCAAAAAGTCAAATTTTCCCCTACCTGATACCAATAAAAAGTCCCACAAATCCCATAAAATATAAGCCCTAAAATAGCTCAATCAACAAAATAATAAAAACGTTACACCGCTTAGTAGACAGCAATGCAAAAATCAGTGGATTTTTCCCTCCAAATGAGTTTTTATTCTGTAAAACAAGTCATAAACAGAAAAAAGCTATATAAAGGAGGATATTACCGTAACCATACTGACCCATAGAACACAAGTCACATGTTATCTATGCTATTTGGTATATAAAACACACAAAAAACATTAGTTTTGGAATACTGTAGTTTGTTGGTTGCAGTTTTAAAAATGTGTCGATTTGTAGGGACTTTCTAATAAATATACCTTTACAAACCCTTTGTAACCCTTACAAAGAGGAATTGTCCACTAAAAATATTGAATCTGAAATTCCCTTAAAAACTCGGATAACCACTATTCAGACTGTTAGCCTCCTAACATCCTTATAAAATAAATTAACATATTAAAAAATATGTCAGTATAAAGCAGACATTTTGTTACTGTTAGCTAGCAACCAATTTCGGCAGTAACAATATGATGAGTATAACATGTAGAAATCAGAAAAATCTGAAAATATTTCTATTTTGTTTTTTAACAAATAAGCGCAATATATTTCCACTGAAATATAGCTTTAATGTGAACTAAAATGTGTCATGAATAAACAATCTTGAAAAATCACGCTATGTTCTAAGGGTGAAAATGAGCTTAGTCCTTAAAGGAAACCTACCATTTGATTTGATGCATTATGAAGTAAACATACATTGAGAATGCTGTAGCTACATTGATGCAGGATCATATCTTGGTTAATCCCTGTGCTGAGTGGTTTTGCTGATAAAACATTATGATAATGAAGCTGTCTCGCTTCTGTGGCTTCTTCAGCGTTTGTTTAGCACACATGTGATGATGATGTAATCTGGCTTGTGCCTGGAGGCAGAATAATCAATTGCTGCACCATCCCCCAGCTGCTGTGTATGAGTGATCCAGCTCAGGTTGATTAGTGCTATTGACTATTGTAATTTCAAGCTTGTGTAATGTTTAAGTCAGCCTGTCCCAGGTTTCCCAAGGTCCTGAATGGTATAATTGTTTTATCAGCAAAACCACTCAGCTAAAGGATTAACCAAGAAATGATCCTGCATCAGTGTAGCTACAGCATTCTCAAGGTATGTTTGCTTCATAATGCATCAAATTAAATGATAGGTTTCTTTTAAGGGGTTAAGGTCTAAAATAACTATAGAAAACAATGTTAATAAGTGCCAATTTCACATGGGCCTTAGTGAGCCATTTCTCAGCTGCCTATTTATGTTTTAATTTAAGCTATTTATTTGGTGGTCAGAATCCATGCAGAGTCATAAATATGAAGCCATAGATGTCTTTTTTGGATTCTTTCTAATCCTTCACAACAATTACTTTCTATCTAATTTACCTAAAAATGTGGTTTGTGTTTAGTCTATCACCACAGAAATATAAAGATCTGCACAGGAACTGAAGGCACATGTTTGTCCTGACTCAGGTTGACTGGATTATTCATTAAGTCTTTTTCATCCATTTTTCTATGATGAGTTCATAATATTCCAACTGCTGAACAACATTATGTGGTGGTTTATCATGAGGGAGTTTAGAATGGTTAACCATGTAGACTAGTTCTGGCCTTAAAACCTTTTTCATTTTCCCAACCTTGGATTTCAAAGGCTTGGGTTTTTCTTAAACTGATGTATTTTCAATCCTTTAACAGCCTTTGATAAGCTTGTTAACCCTTCAAGCATCTCACAAGAATTAAAACAAAATGAAGCCTCTTTTGTGAATTTTAATATTTTGGCAATAAAATGATTATTTAGCCCTAAAATGTACATGTTCAGGTGGATGAAATGAGAAAAACACATCTCAGATTTTGCAGTTTCAAGTAGAACAATACTTAACATGCTAAAGTAAACTAATTTAGGGGCCACAGGATTGCACAGAATGGAAGAAGTGCCATTGAGATTTTGAAGGGCGAATTATGATTACATTGTATTTTTAGGTGCCATTACACATTCAAAAAGTTTTTAAGGTGCCAGAACAATGAATCCCCACCACAAATGATCCTATTTGGGAAACTATATGATTCAGAGAATTTATAAAGTGTTATATTGAGCTTTTTACCACCACAGATGTTTAATAGAAAGTATTCAAAATGCTCATATAAGTGAAAATCTTTTTCCAAAAAGGTGGGAAAAAAAATCTATTATGTCATTGATATTTGACATTTTTTGTGTTTTACACACCAAATAGAATAGCTCAAATGTTACTTTTGTTCTATGGGCCAGTACGGTTATGGCGATATACCATTTAAATTGCTTTTTATGTTTTGCGTGTTCTAGTGAATAAAAACTCATTTGAAGCAGTGCAAAATTTTTGATTCAGCTGTTTTAGGGCTTATTTTTTACAGGGCAAGTTGTACTTTTTATTGGTATCATGAAAGGATAATTGATGACTTTTTAAGGTGTTTTTTAATTTAGTTGGATGTGCAAAAATCTTAATGTTAGCTGTCTTTTCTTTTTTTTTTTTTACTGTATAAGTTTCGGTATTAATTTCATTTAATTGTAGGGTGAAAAGGGATGGAAAAATACCCATGGGGGACATTTAATCCAGGCATCCCCGGGTTACATACCATATTAGGTTGTTCAATGCTGTTTATTGTAGCCTAGGACTAAAGTACAGCTAAATTAACCGTACGAAATATCCCGAGGTCCGTTGTAACATGGTCGTATGTAGTCTATTGTTTCTTAAGTAGGGGACCGCCTGTACTAAGAATATGCTGGTGCTGACAAATTCATTAAGTATGTGGCGACAAAATCAGGAGCTGTCGCTCCCCCCCCTGGCCGACTACAGATTTGTGTTGCACTGGTCGCTTGTTGCAGCCGCCTGCCACAAAATGTGTTGAGTGTAGCCACATTTGTTGTAGTAAACCACCTCTTAAAATAGCCTTTGGCAAGCAGTTACACCAAAGATGATCAAAATTCTGCCTAAAAACTTGGCAACAGGCCTTAGTAACTTCTGCGCCCAATATGTTTTGTTTTGTGATGATTTTCACTGTCTATTTGGGGCAGATTTTGCAGCTGTCTGAAAGTCAAGAATATTTCTAGTTGCCCATGGCAACCAATCACAGTTCAGCTTGCATTTAACCAGTGCTCATGGATTTTAAAGGGGAGCTGTGCTTGTTGCCAGGGGCAACTCGAAATATTCTGACTTCGGCAGCTTGATAAATCTGCCCCATGTGTTTGGGAGGTTAGACATTGTATATTGAGGCATTTAGGGTATTCACCCTATGTATGGATCGGCAGGTGCACCCATCTGTCTCTCCGCTGCCCGGGTCCCGCTCCGTGTAGCAACTCACATCTCCTGTCTCCCGCTCTCGTCCGGAATAGGTCCGTGCGCGGCTACGCTCCTAAGGGCGCCAAAGCGCGCATGTTCTCCAGATTTAAACGGCCACCGCTCCTAAGTCGACTAATTCCTAAAGTATTACTCGCTGTATCGTCTTTTTTAACACTTTTTAACGTTAAATCAAACGCAAGGGGGGTTTCAAGAGTACGTTCGGGGGGATCCGGAGAAGGGGGGGGGATAAGATGACGGAGCATCGAGAAAGAGGTGAGGAGCTGTAAGTCGGGGAAGGAGGAAACAGTTAATGAGGATGAAGCGAAGGGCATGGGAGTCTGGGTTACAGGAGAGGAAAAGGCGGGACTGAAAAGGCGAGGGGGAAAGGGAGTTAGAAGGCAGTAGCAGGGAGTAGTGGGCGGGGAGAGAAGCGTGGAGAGGGAGAGGATAGGAAGAGGGAAGAATGAGGGGCTAACGAAACGATCTCGTCTTAAGCGTTCTTCATCTGCTCGATCACCGGCTCCAAGGTGTTAATTTAGACCGCGCGGGGGGGTCTCCCCATCCGGGGTCGGAGGAAGAGGGGAAGAAGGAAGCGTCACTCCATTTCTCGGTATGTTTGCTGTCATATCTAAACACTCCTCTCCGAAGCCTCTTCTTCTGAAATTTTTAAAAATGTTAACCACCCCAAGAGTTAAACCCGCTCGTCACAGGACTGAAGAACCCGCGATACAGCGGTTATACACTAACGAAAGTGGCTCGGTACTTACTGCTTACCCCTACCATTCTAACTGGTAGGTTTCCTTAAGTAGCAAACTCTCATGGATAATCTTCCATTTATATGATATAAGGAATTTTGTATGGATGCCCATAGATAGTCCCACCTGAAGTTGTAGTAAATGTTTCATTTTTTACATACAACTTTCTGTTTAATTGAAGATTTCCAACTTTAAATTTAAAGTGGAATATGCAGTTCTGTGCATAATCCATACACATCCTTATATATATTAAAAGGAAGAGTCTCCTGTTAATATTACAGGTATGCGTCTAGATAATACCGGGTTCATAGATATAATAAAGGCAATTTAAAATGTGTGTACTTTATAGCAATTCGTGCAAACTGTAAGCTCAACTTGGGGAAAGGGTTATGAAATGATGCTGTATCCTATTACTTAAAAACATCATACACAAAAGATCTTTTTTTTTTTTTTTACAGCTGGAGTCCTTTATTGGCTAATTTGATAAGAATAACAGTGGTGCAAAAAGTATGTGCATGACCTCCCTGCAACTCTGTCAGATAATACTAATAACGAATTTTTTCCAATGAGTGGCACTCAGATTTCTTTGGCATTATCTTCTTTACTTGTCTTCAATGAACACCACAAAACGACTTGTCAAAAATCCAAACTGATATAATTCCACCATCCACACAAAAATAAAAACGGTTGTGGACAAAAGTATTGCACTATTTGCAAATCATTAAATGGCATCTTTAATTTGTGTAATTAACAGCACTAGAAGATGAGGCGAGCACATAAATGCTCGGGTACTCGTTAATTCGAGGACGAACTTTTCCCCACCCGATGCTCTATTGCATCGTCTCGAATACCTAGCCTCCATTGAAGTCAATGGGAGACTCGAGCATTTTTCAAGGGGACCAAGGATCTGCACGGAGCGTGGCCAAGCACCTGGGAACCTCAGAAAAGGATGGAAACATCACCACGTAAATGGACCGGAACACGCATGGGCATCTGCATGGAGCTCGGAGGCTGCTTAATCGCACCATTAGCCAAAACTAGGGGCACAGCATGGCAATGACAGATGTGACCGATGAGGCTAGAGCATCTAACATCCAATATTGACCTGACACTATAGGGGACTATCCAAAGGCAGCGTCAAGCATCGGTCAGGCTAGAGAGTGTCTTGCACCCATACCCCAATGGACTCTAGGCTAAAATAAATGGGTGGAGAGAGGAACCAAAGGAGGTGAGCAAGAAGCGCTCAATAATATGTAAATGATAAAAGTTGCCAGTATATTTTGTGGATTACACAGCAGTGTCGACACAGTTTACAAGTTTGATGTTGACAGCCATGAAAACCCCCAAATTCTGCCTGACACAGCTCGTTTGATAAGGGGACCATGTTATGGAGGCAGGAACTAGTAGTAGATTAAAGGTGCTGCAGTTAAAACTAATTTTTTGGATCTTGGGATGGAGCTGGCGCTCCGCTGGCCGAGGCGAGCTTTTTCGCTCAATCCGAGCCCTGTCTCTGGCTCCTCCCCAAACCGCCTTCTAAGAACCTTTTGTATAAGATCAGTGTGTAGTAGCGTTCTTATAAGTTTGGGTTCTGGCGGGTGAGGGGAGTAACAACAGAATGGCGCCGAAGCGCTGACTAATATTGGTAAATGATAAAATGTTTTCCAGTATAGTTTGTGATACCAGCAATGGTGGAGACAATTTAACCATGGAGCCATGAAAACAATCAAATATCTGCCTGACACAGCTCGTTTTGTAGGGGACCATTATGGGAGGCAGCATATGGACTACTTTTTGGAGGCATCTATCGATGACGTGTGACGGCAGCTAAAAAGACGACGTTGGAGGCCTGCTATGGTATACAATTTAATTTGGATATGCCTGTATGTGGCAGTCCAAAAAAGTTTTCAAACGCAGAGAGCAGGTAGGCAGCTGGTCCCTCCCAGAAAAATTGACATAGCTTAGAGTCCTGTATGTGGCACTCCCAAAAATTGTTTAACACAGGACAGGGTAGTTGGTCCCTCCAAAAGAAAATTAAATACATAAGTACTATAGCCAGAGCAGTTGCCCTGGCAAAAAAATAGCCATTGCCTCTGCTTTAGTGTAAAGAGGCTGAGAAGGAGGACAATGCTTAGGAGGAGTGCCAATGCATTATTCGGTTCCAGCTTCTTTCAACACCTGGTGGATAATGTCCTGCGGAGATCGCAGGCTTTATCTCGTGATAATCTCATCCTGTCAGCCGATGTCAGGTCGACAGGCTTGTACGCTATCGGTTATTATGCCACCAGCTGCACTGAAACCGCACTAAACGGAGAACCCTCTCGGACAACAGCTCTAGCGTGCTAGGGTCGCAAGAACCTCCAAGTCGTCAGCGTCCAGTTCGTTGCCACATGTCGCATCTTTGAACCCAGTAGTTGTATGGAGCTTTGTGATCATTTAGGACGATTTATGTTCAGCTACATCTCCCCACCATCTTCTTTAGATCAGCCCTAACTCTGCTGCAGACTGGGGACAGGTGACATTGTCTTGCTGGGGTTCCAAAAACTGGCAAGGCCGTGTAAGCGTACCCCTGTAATTGCTGGACAAGCTGCCTGGTCGCCCTCGCTCCCTCTGCTACTTGTCCCCAGTAGTACGCGCCTCTGCCCTAGCGCTGTCAGAAGGGAATACGTCTCAGCTTGTACACCAGGGCCTGCTGGTATTCTTTGGCATTCTCAAATTCCTTTCCTCTCAAGGGAGAGAGTGGAAAGATTTTGCTGTCCTTGTTCCAGGAGAGTGAAAATCCCCAGTAATCTGTTCTGGAATAAATTCTTCTGAACGCGAGGGTCCACAGGGATAGGCAGCTTTAGCATTAAATCTGGGCCATATGCCCAGAGTCCTGCAACGGCGCAGAATTCACTTCACTCCCCTCACTGCCTACTTTCGCATTTCGCTCCTCCTCAACTCCCTCCAACTCTCTTCTAGTCTTCTGAAGATCCCATCACACGCTGAACAGTGAAGGAAGGAACAATGGTTCCGCTCTTCCTGTCTCGTTCCAACATTCTCCTCCTCTTCCATCCTCATCCTCCTCACCTCCTCCGATATGGCACATGATAAAGACGTCTAAGGGTGCTTTGGCTATCACAAGTGAATCTTCTTCCCCCCCCCGTCTCTTGTGACGAGCGCAAAGTCTTCCCGACTTCATGTGCTGACCAGAGAGTTTTTCACAGGTCAACCGCGGGATGGTGATGCTGATGATGGCGGCATCGCCACGACCATCTGTGTTGACTCCTCAAAGTTCTCAGCACCTGCAGAATCTCCGACATCCACGGCCCACTCTCGCATTGTATACCTTGAGGAAGCTGACTGGACCTGACTACCATTTTGGGGAAGTTGACATCTGGCAGTCTATCAATTGTTAGTGTTGAATCCACTCGTGGGCACTGTCTCCAACAGTCGGTGAGCGTCAGTTGGAGGCGGCGCTGCTCGCCTCTGAGAGTGGCAGCATCCGTGCTGGACTTCCTGAAATGCGCACACAGAAAATGCGGCGGCAACCCGCGTGATCAAATCAGCACAAATTGGGGTATGTCTTGATGAACGCTGAACTATGAGTTTAACACATGGGCCAGGCATGCACATGTGTCCAGTCCACCTATACAGGCAGTCCCCGGGTTACATACAAGATTAGGTTTGTTCTTAAGTTGAGTTTGTATGTAAGTCCGAACTGTATATTTTATCATTGTAATCCCAGCCAGAGCTTTTTTGGTGTCTGTGACAATTGGATTTTAAAAATGTTGGGTTGTCATAAGAATCAATATTAACACTAAATCTTCATTACAGACACCTGTGATAACTGTTACAGCTGTTTATTGTAGCCTAGGACTAAAGTACAGTAAATTACCAATATCCAGAGGTCCGTTTAACTATGGGTCGTATGTAAGTCGAGTGTTCTTAAGTAGGGGACCGCCTGTACTAAGAATAATGCTGGGTGCGACAAATTCATTAAGTATGTGCGACAGAAATCAGGAAGCTGTCGCTCCCCTGCACTGGCCCTACAGATTTGTGTTGCATGGTCGCTTGTTGCAGCCCTGCCACAAAATGTTTGAGTGTGCCACATTTGTGGTGTAAACACCTCTTAAATACCTGTGCAAGCAGTTACACCTAAAAGAATGAGCAAAATCTGCCTAAAAACTTGCGCAAAGGCCTTAGTAACTTTGCCCCAATATGTTTTGTTTGTGTGATGATTTTCACTTCTTATTGGGGCAGATTTATCAAGCTGTCTGAAAGTCAGAATATTTCTAGTTGCCCATGGCAACCAATCACAGTTCAGCTTTCATTTAACCAGTGCTCATGAATATTTTAAAGGGGAGCTGTGATTGGTTGCCATGGGCAACTAGAAATATTCTGACTTTCAGACAGCTTGATAAATCTGCCCCATTGTGTTTGGGAGTTTTAGACTATTGTATATGAGGCATTTAGGGTATGTCACCCGTGGTATGGATCGCAGGTGCACCCATCTTCTCTCCGCTGCCCCGGTCCCGCTCCCGTGCACTCACCTCTCCTGGCTCCCGCTCTCGTCCGGAATAGGTCCCGTGCGCGGCTCCGCTCCCTAGGGCGCGCGCGGCAGTGTCTCCAGATTTAAACGGCCAGCGCGCCTAAGTGCGACTAAGCCTAAAGTTATTAACCGCTGTATCGCTGTTTTAACACTTTTTAAACTTTACAGCGGAAGAGGCTTCAGCGCTGCACGCGACCGTGCACGCGCAACATCTCCGGCATTTCCTATGTAGGCGCGCGAACGCAGCGCCGAAGCCTCTTCTGCTATAAATTTTAAAAAGTGTTAAACCCGCGATACAGCGGTTAATAACACTAACGAAAGTGCTCGGTACTTACTGCTTACCCCTACCATTCTAACTGGTAGGTTTCCTTTAAGTACAAACTCATCATGGAGAATCTTCCATTTAATATGATATAAGGATTTTGTATGGATGCCATAGATATCCACTCTGAAAGTTGTAGTAAAAATGTTTCATTTTTACATACAACTTTCTGTTTATTGAGATTTCCAACTTTAAATTTAAAAGTGGATATATGCAGTTCTGTGAATAATCCATACACAATCCTTATATAATATTAAAAGGAAGATTCTCCTGTTAATATTACAGGTATGCGTCTAGATACCAGGGTTCAATAGATATAGGCATTTAAAATGTGTGTACTTTAGCAATTCTGCAAACTGTAAGCTCAACTTGGGGAAAGGGTGATGAAATGATGCTGTACATATTACTTAAAAAATCAGACAAAAAAAGCTTTTTTTTTTTTACAGCTGTAGTCCTTTATTGGCTAATTTGATAAAGAATATACAGTGGTGGCCAAAAGTATGTGCCAATGCACATCCCTGCAACTCTGTCAGATAATACTAATACTAATTTTTTTCCAAAAAGTGATTGCAATCAGAATTTCTTTGGCATTATCTTCATTTAATTTGTCTTCAATGGAAAACCACAAAAATAATTGTCAAAAAGCCAAACTGGATATAATTCCACACCAAAAATAAAAAAGGTGGTGGACAAAAGTATTGGCACTATTTGCAAAATCATGTAATGCAGCTTTAATTTGTGTAATTAACAGCACTAGAGATGAGCGAGCACTAAAATGCTCGGGTACTCGTTATTCGAGACAAACTTTTCCCGATGCTCGAGTGCTCGTCTCGAATAACGAGCCCCATTGAAGTCAATGGGAGACTCGAGCATTTTTCAAGGGGACCAAGGATCTGCACAGGGAAGCTTGGCCAAGCACCTGGGAACCTCAGAAAAGGATGGAAACACCACGGAAATGGACAGGAAACAGCAGGGGCAGCATGCATGGATGCCTCTGAGGCTGCTTAATCGCACCATTATGCCAAAACTATGGGCAACAGCATGGCAATGACAGAGTGACCGAATGAGGCTAGATAGCATCTAAAACATCCAATTTTATTGACATAAAATTAAAATCCTTCAAAACTTCAGCAATGCAGGAAATTATAGCTTATGTATATACATAGCTTAAATAGTGGCCTTCAGTCATAACATGCATATGACAAAAACAAAGTCCATTAAAAAGAGTACTTGCACCAATCCATGCATTGTAAAAAAAAAATTGGACAATCCAATGAACATTGTGAAGGTTAAAACACCTAAGAACATTCATATTACATAACAAATAGTTAACAGAAAAATCATACCACATGTGTAAAACTATTAACCCTTTTATATTATATGCAAAAGGATATATGAACATACATGCAGCACTACTTAAAGTCTAAAGGACAAATGTGTTTCCCAGCAGTAAGTTTTCGAATGCAACAATACAACATCATTTAGATCTCTTTAAATTAAATTATCCAGTTGCAGTTATTCATTACATAGTGGAATGCATTTAGTACAATACATACAAATGATCAATGAAAATCAAAATTACTATCCCACAGGGGCATGGATTTGAAATAATACTCAAAATAAAAGTGAAAAAATCTAATTTCAGGATTCTCTAACTTCAGTGAAAATGCGTGGCCCCTAGAGATGACCGAGCACTAAAATGCTCGGGTACTCGTTATTCGAGACGAACTTTTCCCGATGCTCGAGTGCTCGTCTCGAATTACGAGCCCCATTGAAGTCAATGGGAGACTCGAGCATTTTTCAAGGGGACCAAGGATCTGCACAGGGAAGATTGGCCAAGCACCTGGGAACCTCAGAAAAGGATGGAAACACCACGGAAATGAACAGGAAACAGCAGGGGCAGCATGCATGGATGCCTCTGAGGCTGCTTAATCTCACCATTATGCCAAAACTATGGGCAACAGCATGGCAATGACAGAGTGACCGAATGAGGCTAGATAGCATCTAAAACATCCAATAATTGACCCTGACACTATAGGGGACGGCATGCAGAGGCAGCGGCAGCAGCAGCAGGCTAGAGAGTGTCTTGGCAACATACCCCAAATGGACTCAGGCTTCAAACCAATGGGTGGCAGAGAGGAACCAAAGGAGGTGAGCAAGAAGCGCTGAAATAATATTGGTAAATGATAAAAGTTTGCCAGTATATTTTGTGGATTACACAGCAGGGTGGCGACAAAGTTAACAAGTTTGATGAGGAAGCCATGAAAACAACCCAAAATTCTGCCTGACACAGCTCTTTTGATAAGGGGACCATGTATGGAGGCAGCTATATGGACTACTTTTGGAGGCAGCTATGGCGATGATGTGTGGAGGTAGAAATGGAGACAACGTGTGAAGGCAGCTAAAAAGACGATGTGTGCAGGCTGCTATGGAGACAATGTAATTTGGATAGTGCCTGTATGTGGCAGTCCAAAAAGTTTTCAAACCAGAGGAGCAGGTAGCTGGTCCTCCAGAAAAATTACATAGATTGAGTGCCTGTATGTGGCAGTCCAAAAAAGTTTTCAAACCAGAGGAGCAGGTAGCTGGTCCTCCAAAAAGATTAAATAAATTGAGTGCCTGTATGTGGCAGTCCAAAAAAGTTTTCAAACCAGAGGAGCAGGTAGCTGGTCCTCCAGAAAAAGTTTCCAGTGCCACAAACAGTGGAACTTTCTTCAGGGGAAAAGAAATTATTGGGTAATAGTCCTGCTGCAGAGAACCTGACAATGGTCAGTAATCATGGATAAGCAATGGCCCAATCCATTCCTGTAGCAACCATCTATTACAAGGTGAGGGTATTTAAGGTTTTAGGTGGTTGAGTAACCACCCACAAACTATACAAGCCTCATTACTATTGGTCTGACCAGCCCTATATACATATAGGCCAATAGTAACCCGTCAGTGGTACACAAGATCGCATCTAATTGGGTGCGATAAATATACTGTGATAGTGAGGCTAAGCAGTGCATAACTATCATGGGGTAGCTGTTTACCTCTCCACGTGCACCGCCACCATCTTCATCCGGCGTCTACACGTGTTGATAGATACAAACCGAGTACTTCCGGTCCGGCTATCGTCGCGGCACGTCACTTCCGGATATATGTCTGTCCTGATCTACTCGGTCATGTAGTTTTCCGATCAATATTCTTAATGAGAGGGGCTGGTTTGGTAACTTCTTTTCCTATGGACTGATTGAGTGATGGATGGGTTTTTACTCATTTTATCTAATATGTACCTCTGATCCTAGGACGATATAGGAGACTGTGAACGGGGCTGCCAGATTAACAAGGACAGCCTCGCCACGCCTCCAAACCACTCTTGCGTCTCCTTGGTTAATCAACCAGTTGATGGATTCCGGAATACCGGAAGTGACGAATCGCGGCACCGGAAGTGATGACAGGGATGGTGTAATTTTTTGGCCTTTTCTATGTTACTTAATGATATATGAAATTAGGCCTCCACTGTTTATTCTATAAAATGAAATAAAGGTAAAAAAAAAATCAGCAGACTCTGCCTAATTCTACTCAAACCCCTAATAAATTGTCCCACTTCGGTGTTTGAGGTGGATATGTGTGTCACTAAGAGCTAAACACAACGGTCGCAGGTCTCCCAGCAAATTCCTCACAGTATGGTACTAGCTGCACTACTAGTGCCAGCAAGCCCAGCCACAAGCAAATACAAAAAAAAAAATAAAAAACGGTATGGCAGCCCTAAGGAAGGCGGTTGGGTCTTGTTAGAAGCACTCCTGCTAACACTTATTTCTAATAGAACACACAAAGCTTTCCTGAACAGCAGCAGCTCTCTCCCTAGCGGCATCCAGGTACACAGAATGATCGAGAGGCACAGGCAGGGGCTAGTCATTCCAGGGTCACCCCTGATCTGGCCAGCCAACCCACTGCTATCGACGGGTAAGGGGTACCACGTAATCGCCTGGGTGGAGTGCAGAGTCTCTGGCTTGTGATTGCTCTGTTTTGGCCGCCCAAAAAGCAAACGGCGGGAGCTGCCATATTTTCCGACGCTGGGCGAAGTATTCGTCCGAGCAACGAGCAGTTTCGAGTACACTAATGCTCAAACGAGCATCAAGCTCGGACGAGTATGTTCGCTCATCTCTAAACAGCACCTTTAACATGTGTCACCTATCAGGTGGTGGAAATAATTTAATCACACTTGCAGCCAGTTGAAATGGATTAAATTTGACTCAACCTCTGTCCTGTGTCATTGTGTGTACCACATTAAGCATGGAGAAAAGAAAGAAAACCAAAGATCTGTCTGAGGACTTGAGAAACAAAATTGTCATAAAGCATGAGCACTCTCAGGGCTACAAGTCCATCTCCAAAGACCTGGATGTTCCTGTGTCTATCATGTGCAGTGTCATCAGGAAGTGTAAAGCCCCTGGCACTGTGGCACCTCCCTAGATGTGGACGGAAAAGAAAATTTGACGAGAGATTTCAACGCAAGATTGTGTGGATGGAGGTCAAAAAACCTTGGCTAACATCCAAAAAAGATCAAGCTGCCCTGCAGTCAAAAAACCTTGGCTAACATCCAAAAAAGATCAAGCTGCCCTGCAGTCCCAGGGTACAATAGTGTCAACATGTACTATCTGTTGTCATCTGAATGAAAAGGGACTGTATGGTAGGATACCCAGGAAGACCCCTGTGTGTCACTAAGAGCTAAACACAACGGTAGCAAGTCCCCCTGCAAATTCCTCACAATATGGTACTAGTTGCAGTTATTTTGTCTAAAGGTTGTGCTACCAAGTAGTAGGCTGAGGGTGTCAATACTTTTGTCCGGCCTATTTTTGGAGTTTTGTGCAAAATGATCAATGATTTGACTTTTTTTACAATCAGTTTGGTGTTTTTTCATTGCAAGCAAAATAAATGAAGATATTAAGTGGTTAAGGACCAGGCCCTTTCCTGTTTTTTCATTTCCATTTTTCACTCCCCACCTTCAAAAATCTAACTTTTTTATTTTTGCATATAGAGCTGTGTGCTGGCTTGTTTTCTGCAAAACAAATTGCACTTCAGAGTGGTGGTAATGAATATTCCATGCTGTGTACTGGGAAGCAGGAAAAAAAATCCAAATGCAGTGAAAATGATGAAAGACCGCATTTGCGCCGTTTTCTTGTGGGCTTGAATTTTACGGCTTACACTGTGCGCCCCAAATGACATGTCTACTTTATTCTTTGGGTCAATATGATTACGGGGATACCAAATTTGTATAGGTTTTATACTGTTTTCATACATTTAAAAAAATTAAAACCTAATAACTTTTTAATACTTCTTTGTGGGTGGTGTCATTTTTTGAGACTTGTGATGATGTTTTCAACTATATCATTACTAGGGCTGTACAACCTTTTGATCACTTTTTAAAGATTTTTAAAAATTCTTCAAAATAGCAAAAAAGTGCCATTTACGACTTTGGGGGTCATTTACTAAGGGCCCGATTCGCGTTTTCCCGACGTGAATATTTCCGTTTTGCGCTGATTTTCCTTGTATTGCCCCGGGATTTCGGCGCACGCGATCGGATTTTGGCGCATCGGCGCCGGCATGCACGCAACGGAAATCGGGGGGCGTGGTCGAACGAAAAACGAAAAAAAATGTGTCGCAAAACTTGCACTTACTTTCACCAGGAATAGGCCGGTGAATTTCTGGGCATTCCAGCGGGCCTTGGGGAACTTCAGCCCAGCGCGACAGCTGGTGAAGGGCGGAGGAACTACCTTAGTGAATCGACGGAAGATCCGAATCCACCGCAGAGAACGCGCCGCTGGATCGCGAATGGGCTGAGTAAGTAAATCTGCCCCTTTGTGTGATATTTTCCGTTACGGGGTTGAATGAACTGAAAAAAGTTATTATATTTTGATCGGGCATTTTCGGACATGTCGATACCTAATTTGTTTATGATTTTACTGTTTATATTTATATCAGTTCTATTTTTCAGACTCCCCAAGGTACTTTAACCCTAGGTTATCTGATCGATCATATCATATACTTCCATACTACTGTATGGCAGTATATGGGGATTTTCCTCCTCATTCATTACAATGTGCTGAAAGGGTTAAAACGAGACAGCCTCGGGTCTTCGGAAGACCCGAGGCTGTCATGGTGACGGATCGACACTCCCCAATGACGTCACGGGGAGCGACGATCCTTGGCAAGATGGCGGCTCCCATGCACAGCCACCCTTTTGAAGACGCCTGCATGATAAATGCAAAAAGAAAACGCAAATAACGTCCCAAAAAATATAATTTTTAATTAATACCTTTTTAAAAATGCTCTTAAAAGTGATGAAAAAAATGTTACACACTATAAGATAAAACTTTTTCATTTCCATTTTTCACTCCTCACCTTCAAAAATCTAACTTTTTTATTTTTGCATATAGAGCTGTGTGCTGGCTTGTTTTCTGCAAAACAAATTGCACTTCAGAGTGGTGGTAATGAATATTCCATGCTGTGTACTGGGAAGCAGGAAAAAAAAATCCAAATGCAGTGAAAATGATGAAAGACCGCATTTGCGCCGTTTTCTTGTTGGCTTGGATTTTACGGCTTACACTGTGCGCCCCAAATGACATGTCTACTTTATTCTTTGGGTCAATATGATTACGGGGATACCAAATTTGTATAGGTTTTATACTGTTTTCATACATTTAAAAAAATTAAAACCTAATAACTTTTTAATACTTCTTTGTGGGTGGTGTCATTTTTTGAGACTTGTGATGATGTTTTCATTTATATCATTACTAGGGCTGTACAACCTTTTGATCACTTTTTATAGATTTTTTAAAATTCTTCAAAATAGCAAAAAAGTGCCATTTACGACTTTGGGGGTCATTTACTAAGGGCTCGATTCGCGTTTTCCCGACGTGTTACCCGAATATTTCCATTTTGCGCTGATTTTCCTTGTATTGCCCCGGGATTTTGGCGCACGCGATCGGATTTTGGCGCATCGGCGCCGGCATGCACGCAACGGAAATCGGGGGGCGTGGCCGAACGAAAAACGAAAAAAAATGTGTCGCAAAACTTGCACTTACTTTCACCAGGAATAGGCCGGTGAATTTCTGGGCATTCCAGCGGGCCTCGGGGAACTTCAGCCCAGCGCGACAGCTGGTGGAGGGCGGAGGAACTACCTTAGTGAATCGCCGGAAGATCCGAATCCACCGCAGAGAACGCGACGCTGGATCGCTAATGGGCCGAGTAAGTAAATCTGCCCCTTTGTGTGATATTTTCCGTTACGGGGTTGAATGAACTGAAAAAAGTTATTATATTTTGATCGGGCATTTTCGGACATGTCGATACCTAATTTGTTTGATTTTACTGTTTATATTTATATCAGTTCTATTTTTCAGACTCCCCAAGGTACTTTAACCCTAGGTTGTCTGATCGATCATATCATATACTTCCATACTACTGTATGGCAGTATATGGGGATTTTCCTCCTCATTCATTACAATGTGCTGAAAGGGTTAAAACGAGACAGCCTCGGGTCTTCGGAAGACCCGAGGCTGTCATGGTGACGGATCGACACTCCCCAATGACGTCACGGGGAGCGACGATCCTTGGCAAGATGGCGGCTCCCATGCACAGCCACCCTTTTGAAGACGCCTGCATGATAAATGCAAAAAGAAAACGCAAATAACGTCCCAAAAAATATAATTTTTAATTAATACCTTTTTAAAAATGCTCTTAAAAGTGATGAAAAAAATGTTACGCACTATAAGATAAGACCATTAAAAAGTACAACTCTTCTCGCAAAAAATAGATTTGTCAGATAAAAATTAAAAAGTTATGCATATGAAAACATGCTAAAATGAACACAATTTTCTCCAAATTAGCTTTTATTCAGTAAAATTGAACAAAATACACCCCCCCCAAAATATTTGGCATCACTGTGTCCACAACAATCGGCATAATAAAACAAAATCATGATTAGATCCACAAAGTGAACCCTGTAAAAAAACAACCCCAAAAAACCCTTTGGAAAAAAGATAATTTTTAATTAATACCCTTTAAAAAATGCTCTAAAAAGTGATAAAATGTTACGCACTCAAAAGACCACTAAAAAGAACAATGCTTTTCACAAAACATAAGCCCTTAACCAGATTTGTCAGCCGAAAAATAAAAAAGTTATGCATATGAAAGTCGTTGATGCTAAATAGTTTTTATTCAGTAAAAATTTAAAAATATATAAGAGGTATTGTCGTAATCGTGGCGACCCAAAGAATAGAAATAATATACTATTTTTATAGCATGGTAAACGGCAAAAACAAACACAAAAAAAAATCTTCTTAAAAATGTATGATTTTCATTTCCTCCACCAACAAAGAGTTAATAAAATCTCACCAATTAGCTATAGATGCCCCAAAATTATGTACCAGAAAAGTGCATCTCATGTGGCGAACAAATAAACCCCTATAGGTCCACATTATAAAAAGAAAAATATATATCGTCTGTACAATTTGACAATGGAAATCTGCTCTGGATGGTGCCTCCTTACATTTTATGCACGGCCGTGCGCCCATACAGCAGGTTACCACCACATACTGGGTATCAACCTTTGTGTAGCCTTTTTTCATTTAATCCATTGCAAATGTTTAATTTTCCACCCAAAATGTGTTGTCAAAAAATATTACAATTTGTAGACTGCACCTCCATTTTGTTATAACCCCTATAAAACACCTAAAGGGTTAACAAACTTCTTAAAAGTTTTTTTCATATGTTGAGGGTTGTAGTTTCCATAATAGGGTAATTTACGAGTCTAGCTAATATTTAGGCCTCTCACAGTCAGTCAAAAGTTGAGCAGGTTCATCTAAGTACTGGTTTTGGTGATTTTCCTAAAAATTTGAAAAATGCCACCCAAATTCTGAGCCTCATAACATTCTAGTAAAATATGTGGAATCTTAAAAAAACATGCCAGCATAAAGCAGACATTTAGGAAATTAGCTATTAGCAATTATAGTGACACAGAGCATATTTTAAAAATGGGGCAGTGTCCTGAAGGCCAAAATAGGCTGAGTACTGAAGGGGTTAAGGACGCAAAAAACATGAAAAACATCCCATAACATACAATTTTTCATAAAATGTTCTAAAAAGTGATCAAAAAATGTTATGCACCCTAATATGTATCATATGTATCACTGAAATGAGCAACTCTTTTCGCAAAAAATAAGCCTTCTACCAGATCTGTCATCAGAAAAATACAATAGTTATGCCCCTGAAAAGTTGTTGACTATATAAATGAAGAAGCGCTGTTATCGTAATGGAGCAGAGCATAATGATAAAATATTATTTTTTCATTAAGGTGACTGGGGAAAAAAAAGTGGTAACAAAGTAAAAATTGATGATTTTATTTGTGCTCCCCTTGAAATAGTTAATAAAATCTCATGAATAAGCTATAGACCCCCAAAATTAATTATCGATACATTGTATCTCACCCTGCAAATAATGAGCCCTCACATGTTCGCATTACCAAAAAATCTAACATTTTTTAGCCTGTACAATGTGACAATACAAATCTGCTATGAATGGCGCTGCCTTCATTCTATGCCTGGCGGTTTGCCCATACAGCAGTTTACCACCACCATCAGTTTACCACCACCACCATATCAGTACTCTGGAGAAACTGTGCATCAAACTTTGCAGATCATTTCATCATTTAATTCATTATGAAAGTGTCATTTTTGGTCTAAATGAATGTTTTCTCCCAAAAAAATTCAAAAGTTTTGAAATCACAATTCCATTTTGTTTTAACCCATGTGAAACACTTAAAGGATTAATAGACTTAACAGAAGTTGTTTAGCATACGTTGAGGGGTCTAGTTTCTATAGAGGGGTAATTTAAGGGGTTTCACTTGAAAGCAGAGTTGTCCCTCAAAATTTGGCGATTTTCATGAAAATAAGAAAAATATCATATAAAGTTCTAAGCCTCCCTAGAAAATTAAAAGGCTGCATAAAATATAATTCTGACATAAAGCAGACATCCCAGAAATGTTAGTTATCAAGCTTTTAGCATAGTTCAACTATCTGCCTGGAAAGCAGAACATTTCAAACGTTGAAATGAACTTTTCATTTTTTCAAATTTTCTTTTTTCACAGAACGAAATTTAAAACTTATAAGTAGAGATGGGCGAATTTGTTAAAATTCGTTTCGTCCTGATTCGCAGAATTTTTCGAAAAAATTTGATTCGACCCGAATCAAAACGAATCACGTTAAAAAACAGGCATTTCCTGGTTGCAGAGAGCCTGTATGGTGTTGTAGAGCGTTGTGCCATGCTTAAATATGCATAGGGAGCGTGGTTTGGTCTTCAAACAATGCTGTGTTTTAGTATGACATGCACATGACAGCCGTGGCTCTTAGAATCGTTTCACTCTTCACTTCCATGTGCACTTACATAGGCCAACTTCCCAAAATAAGCAAAAGCAATAAGCAAAGCAGCATGACAAGGTAACGTCTGTGCCAGCTCGAAAGGACCGAGCTGAGGGCCAAGATCCCACTATAACATCAAAGAGTGCACTCTTTTTACACTGACATCAGATGATTCCATAGATTAAGAACTTGTTCTGTTAAACGCGGATACATGTGGAAAGCCCCCCCAAAAGAGTGCAGAGGATGTCGGCAGTAATTTTGCATTGACGTCACTGATCATTTTGCCCTTCTTTTCACGCGTCAGTGTCCTCTTTCCATCGGTCAATAATCCATCAGTATTGCTTAAGCCAAAAACAAACAGGAGTTGATCCAGAATAGAGATGAGCAGCAAATGGGATACTTGCATGTCCTCTGTGTTCTGTATCCACTCCTGCTTTTGGCTATCAAGCTTTTCATCCTTCTGACAGATGAAATGAAGGGGAAAACCAAACCCAGTGGCAACGTCATAGAGTGATGGAGGGTGAAAACAGCATTATGGAAATCATAGGGTGTTCCAGGGACACAGCGGTCAGTTGGCAGCAGCATGAATAGGCTGCAGAGTGGCACAATGACAAATTACGAAGGTGGCGGAAACGTGGTAGGCCACAAAGTGGCACAATGATAAGAGTGTGGAGGTGACGGCAGCAGAAGCAGCATCAGGAGCCCACAGGTGGCAGCAACATGGTGGCAGCAACAGGGAAAGCCACAGAGTGGCACAATGATATAGTGTGAAGGTGGCATCAGAAGCAGCAGGAGCCCGCAGAGTGGCACAATGATATAGTGTGAAGGTGGCATCAGTAGACGCAGGAGCCCACAGAGTGGCACAATGATATAGTGTGTTGGTGGCATCAGAAGCAGCAGCAGCAGGAGCCCGCAGAGTGGCACAATGATATAGTGTGTTGGTGGCATCAGAAGCAGCAGCAGCAGGAGCCCGCAGAGTGGCACAATGATATAGTGTGAAGGTGGCATCAGTAGCAGCAGGAGCCCACAGAGTGGCACAATGATATAGTGTGTTGGTGGCATCAGAAGCAGCAGCAGCAGGAGCCCACAGAGTGGCACAATGATATAGTGTGTTGGTGGCATCAGAAGCAGCAGCAGCAGGAGCCCACAGAGTGGCAAAAATCATATAGTGTGAAGGTGGCATCAAAAGCAGCAGCAGAAACCCGCAGAGTGGCACAATGATATAGTGTGAAGGCGGCATCGGAAGCAGCAGCAGCAGGAGCCCACAGAGTGGCACAATGATATAGTGTGAAGGTGGCATCAGTAGCAGCAGTAGCAGGAGGAGCCCACACAGTGGCACAATGATATAGTGTGAAGGTGGCATCAGAAGCAGCATGAGCCTGCAGAGTGGCACAATGATATAGTGTGGAGGTGGTGGACAATTCTAGTCCCTGGTAAAAATGGTAGGAGGCAGATGGTACAACTAGCAGCAGATGTGTGGCATCAGGCGGGTGGCAGCATAAGAATAGTAGCTGAGGCAGGTAGTTAGAACCCCGACTCATTTCACTGTATAAACTACGTGGATTTGACATGTGAATCTGGCTGTAAACCAGAGCCCCCAAAAGGTATGGCAATGTGCGTTATACAGATAACCCACAACTGACAGCTCACTACTGCAGATGCATGAATTTTTGTCACTAAATAGAACTGCTATTTGGGGGATATATAGAACCCCCTTAGAGAACAGTGAGGGATTCCAGCAAGAATCGCACAATACAATACCAGCAGCTGGACGCTACAACATGAAGTGTGAAGTTCTGTGACATCACATAAGCCTGCCGGTCCCTGATTGGCTTACAGGTCTGCAGATGTCATCAGGGGTGCTCCTTTCTCCTTCCCAGAGTTCTCTGCCCCATGTAACACGTTGTTTTCGCGCCCATTTAGCAGAAACATAAGCCCAGACATACGGTATTAGGGTTCAAACATCCTAAGGGGCTTTTAAATACAGGAAAAAAAAATGTAAAATTGTAAAATTTGAATCAACCCATTTTCCCTAGAAAATAAACAAATAAGCAAACAAACAAATAAACAAATAATATAACAAACACAGTTATCACAGTTATCACCTTGCCCAAAATACCGTTACCATTTTGATACCGATTCAAATTTAGATAAAAAGTGATCAAAAGGTCCTACAGGTTTCAAAATCATTCAAATTTGTGCTGTGCAAATGGAACAGGATATTCTGTTAGGATATAATTCATGAAAAAAGAGTGACAACAATCAAACAAATACTGAATTACATAATACAGGATCATAATGTCAATATCAATGAGTAACACAACAACACAAAAAGGGACATTACTTATATGTTAGGATCATATACAATCTTTTATTTATACCCGATGGTTGCCTGCTCTCCAGCATAAACATCCAAAAGGTCTCTCAATTTAATAAGTTTCTTTTCATATCGCCTCCCATGACAGGTTGTTTGACTTATGACTGCCCACCCAAGAAAAACTTTTTGTAGATCTGCTATGAACCTCTCTAAAGTGTCTTGCGGAAAAATAAATAGTCACTCACTCATTAGAAATGTCAGATAAATGAGATCTGATTCTTAAAGTGGACCTTTTGTATCCCCATATTGCTGGTTATAGTCATTACATTTAATAACAAAGATAGCGATGTACACTCACCGGACACTTTATTAGGTACACCATGCTAGTAACGGGTTGGACCCCCTTTTGCCTTCAGAACTACCTCAATTCTTCGTGGCATAGATTCAACAAGGTGCTAGAAGCATTCCTCAGAGATTTTGGTCCATATTGACAAGATGGCATATTGACATGATGGCATGTCAATATGCCATCTTGTCAATATGGACCAAAATCTCTATGGACCAGTTGCTGCAGATTTGTCGGCTGCACATCCATGATGCGAATCTCCCATTCCACTACATCCCAAAGATGCTCTATTGGATTGAGATCTGGTGACTGTGGAGGCCATTTGAGTACAGTGAACTCATTGTCATGTTCAAGAAACCAGAGATGATTCCAGCTTTATGACATGGCGCATTATCCTGCGGAAAGTAGCCATCAGATGTTGGGTACATTGTGGTCATAAAGGGATGGACATGGTCAGCAACAATACTCAGGTAAGCTGTGGCGTTGCAACGATGCTCAATTGGTACCAAGGGGCCCAAAGAGTGCCAAGAAAATATTCCCCACACCATGACACCACCACCAGCCTGAACCGTCGATACAAGGCAGGATGGATCCATGCTTTCATGTTGTTAACGTCAAATTCTGACCCTACCATCCGAATGTCGCAGCAGAAATCGAGACTCATCAGACCAGGCAACGTTTTTCCAATCTTCTACTGTCCAATTTCGATGAGCTCGTGCAAATTGTAGCCTCAGTTTCCTGTTCTTAGCTGAAAGGAGTGGCACCTGGTGTGGTCTTCTGCTGCTGTAGCCCATCTGCCTCAAAGTTTGATGTACTGTGCATTCACAGATGCTCTTCTGCCTACTTTGGTTGTAACGGGTGGCGATTTGAGTCACTGTTGCCTTTCTATCAGCTCAAACCAGTCTGCCCATTCTCCTCTGACCTCTGGCATCAACAAGGCATTTCCGCCCACAGAACTGCCGCTCACTGGATGTTTTTTCTTTTTCGGACCATTCTCTGTAAACCCTAGAGATGGCTGTGCATGAAAATCCCAGTAGATCAGCAGTTTCTGAAATACTCAGACCAGCCCTTCTGGCACTAACAACCATGCCACGTTCAAAGGCACTCAAATCACCTTTCTTCCCCATACTGATGCTCGGTTTGAACTGCAGGAGATTGTCTTGACCATGTCTACATGCCTAAATGCACTGAGTTGCCGCCATGTGATTGGCTGATTAGAAATTAAGTGTTAACGAGCAGTTGGACAGGTGTACCTAATAAAGTGGCCGGTGAGTGTAGATATTACAGTATAGATACGATTTTATAAAAAAAAAACTTTCTCCCATTACTGAAGAACTAAAGCTGTCGTATACTACAGGGTCGGACTGGGGTGGCAAGGGCCAAGGCTGCATCTGCCAAGAGGCAGGATGAAAATCTTGTTTCAGGCGCCTGATATCAGAGGTGGCAGAATGGCAGCCAGTATGATTTAGGAGGCAGCCCGTGACCTGATCTATCACCCAGCAGAAGTTCCTGCTGGTTGCTCTGTGTTCCCCCTTGCACAGGTCATATACTATTTAGTTAGGATCCTTTTATCTAGCAGCCAATTAACCCCTCAAGCCTTGTTCCCCAAGGTTATGTGCAGCATAAAGCCACCATGACGCTGTGAAACGTCATGACTTCTGTCTGTCACTGACAAAACGCAGGATCGATCCTGTAGTTTCTGACAGCTAAGGCTCTAAGCAACATGTCAGGGGAGGAATAGAAGTACACCCCACCCCTCAAGCTATTGCCGTGACTGGTCATTTATACAGACAGATAAATGACAGCAGAAAGCAGGCATTCCCTGGCTGAATTCACCTCATCAGTATCCGATCTACTGATGGATCTGCCTCATGGATATGTGAGAGCCACTCCCATGTATATTTTCATTACGTTTATAAACAGGCTGCAAATGCAAGGTGTGAATGCAGCCTGTGGCCGTGTTCACACTATGGGGGTCATTTACTTACCCGATCCTGTCGCAATCCAGCGGCGCGTTCTCCAACGAGGATTCTGGTCTTCCGGTGATTCACTAAGATCATGTGCCCAATGTCCACCAGGTGTCGCTGCTGCACCGAGGTCCGCTGGAGTTCACCAACTGATTCCTGGTGCATGTTGGTGATTGATTTTGCGACACAATTCGTTTTTTAAATTCTGTGTTTTTTCCGAATTCGTCGGGTTTTATGACGGCCACACCCCCGCGATTGAGCCAAAATCCGATTGCGTGCACAAAAATCCCGGCGGAATTCTGAGCAAAACAGAAAAAGTCAGGAAACCCAACGAAAGTGCGGCCGCGGAACCCTTAGTAAATGAGCCCCATTGTGTTTTTGTTGCATTTTCAATGCTTTGGGAAGACGATCCATTCCTCTTCCATTTGAATGCATGCGTTTTGTAACCAAAAAAAAGGAAAGTGTGAACGCAGCCTCAGGCTTCACACTACACTTGTGCAGTTCTTGGGATGCAAACAACGGTCCCATGGAACATTGTTTGAGGGTTGTTTGTCATCAGCATGTAAGTACATAATAATAGCCTGCCTGAACTGCAAACATCATTAGGACCTGCTCTGTCTTTTGCAGCTCAGGCAGTCGGCTCATACACATGGCTATGTTATTCACAGCCATGTGCATAAGCCCATAGAAGTGAATGGGGACGTGTACAACAGTTTATCACCAGATCAAGGATTGTGAACCAAACACATACTGGTGTCTGGCCCCTCTGGCAGTATCTGCTCTTCTTTTAGGTTGTTATGCCCTTGTCTTTAAGAAAAAAGGGCTTTAAAAATGATGCAAATGAGTCTGAGGGGCTTCAGGTTCCATTAACTACTATGGAGCCTGTGCCCTTCAGACTCATTTGCATAATTAAAAAACTTTTTTTTGTAAAAACCAGGGCATAAGAAGCTAAAAGCCACATGTGTTTGGTTTACAATCCTTGATCTGGTGATAGATGTCCTTTAAGGTTTCAGGTACAGGTGGTCCTCCTACTTAAGGACACCGACTTACAGACGACCCCTAGTAACAGACGGACCTCTCTGCCCCCTGTGACCTCTTGTAAAGCTCTCTGGATGCTTTTTTTAAATGTCAGGCTGCAATTGTCAGCTGTAGGGTGTCTGTAATGAAGCTTTATTGATAATCCTTAGTCCCATTACAGCAAAAAAGTTAGAAAATCCAATTGTCACTGGGAAAAAAAAATGTTGTCTGGAACTACAAATATAAAATATACAATTCTGATTTACATACAAATTCAACTTAAGTACAAACCTAAGGAACCTATCTTGTATATAACACAGGGACTGCCTGTATATGAAGAAGGTTCACAGGCTGAGTCCTCTTCATACACACCGGAGGGGGGAATATATGAAGAATTTGCGATGATAAAAGCAACTACGCCACCTCCACATGTGGGCGTGAAGGGGTAAAGGTTGGGCACGGGGCGCACCTGAATTCTTTTGAAAGAGCTGAAAACTTTTGTTTGCTGGGTTTTACGCAAAACTACACCAGGTCGGACCAGGCATGGTTTTGCCCGGGAACTGCTTTTTCCAACAGATACATCAAGAGGCATTTATGAACAACCCCACCAGTGGACCCCTGTCAGTGCAGCAGGGATGGAGAAATATTGGGGCATAATACTTCTTATGGGACTGGTAAAAAAGCCTGCTATCAGGGACTACTGGAGCACAGACATTTGGTACCACACGCTGATGTTCTGCATGGTGATGAGTAAGTAGGATGCGCTTTGAAGCCATCCATAAGTTTATGCAGTTTGCTGACAAATGCACAGTGCCCACCCTGAGATGACCCCAGAAATGATAGATTGTATAATGTCCTGCCCATATTAAACTATCTGTGTGCCATATTTATGGAAGCGTATACTCCAGAGAGGCACATGTCGATTGACGAGTCCATGGTGCATTTCAAAGGGAGACTTCAGTTCCTCCAGTACCTGCCCAATAAGAGGGCAAGGTATGGCGTGAAGATGTATAAGCTGTGTGAGAGTGCATCAGGGTACACTTTTAGGTTCAGGGTATATGAAGGGAAGGACTCTAGAATAGTGCCACCAGAATGCCCCCCTCTTCCTGGGAATTTCTGGAAAGATAGTCTGGGATTTGGTGCACCCACTATTGGACCAGGGCTATCACCTCTACCTGGACAATTTTTATACAAGCGCTACCATGTTCAAGAACCTCTCTTCCAGAAAAACTATGACATATGGCACTGTTAAGAAAAGCTCAGAAGGCATGAGAGTCAAGCACTATGCAGTGTTAAGTACAAGGACGTCCTTATATTAACAACAATACATGGGCACACCAGCACCCCTGTCCCAGTACAAGGTACCAGTACAGAAACCCCCAAGCCTGACTGCATTTTGGGGCCCAGGGATGCATGGTCCTTGCCATGCTTTGCCATTGCCCGTGGTAAATGGTCCAGGTATGCACTGCGGGTGCCTGCCAGATTGTGCTCCCGGGCCCCTCCCTCTGTGTCCCGGCTACCACCCACATCTCTCCTGGCCCACCCACCTCTCTCTCAAATTTACTTCCCTCATAGGCTTCTATACCACCTGGGCTCGGTACTGTGAGCACAACCTGTAATCACTGTTTCGAGCAAAAGAGATAGAGCGTGCTGTGATCACCTCTCCTCCTCTCCAGTGCGCAAGACGTGTGCCTGCCAGGCTATAGCCGGGCGGGCACTCGTTTAGGTGAATGCAGCCTAAATGTATATATATTTTTTAAAGGGGAAAGAGGGCCCCTAGCATAAATCTGCTATGGGGCCCAGCCTCTCCTAGTTACGCCCCTGACCATGCACATCATGCAGATAGCACTGTATAATGCTTATGTGCTACAACAATGCAGGCCAGAGGGGAATTTTCCTGGGTTTTCAAGAGGTGGTAGTCAAGCAGTTGATTTTTAGAAACCAGGAAGGGGGTAGTGCTAGCAAGTCTGGAAGCGAGGAGACATCATTTATTGTACCAGTGCAGCACTTTCCAGGAGAAGTTCCCCAAACTGATAGCAAGGGAAGGATACAGAAGTGGTGAAGGGTGCGCTCCAAATGGGGCATTAAAAAACAAACCACATACCAGTGTGACACGTGCCCCAAGAAACCAAGGTTATGTATAAAGGAGTGCTTTAGAATTTATCACATGTCCCTGGATATATAATTTTACCTTGAAAGATTTACCTAAATGCACTCTAACACAGCTTGTACAGAATGCCGCACCTTCCCTGCTGAGCTCTGCCTTGTGCTTAGCTTGTAGATTATTGCCCTATATGGGTTAATGCTGTACCCGGTAGAACCTGTATCATGATTTTTGAGGTGTTTATTTCCCATGGCAGGAGCTGGGCACAGGATAACATAATGGATATTTTGTACTGTGCACTATGAATTATTCTTGAGGTCCACACTCCTAGATTAATTCATGGAGGGGTGTAGTTTCTAAAATACTGTACTGATACCTAAGGGCATCTACAAATCTTTAATGATGCCCAAAAGAAAATAAATTTAAATGTTTGTTCTCCAAATGCCATTCATCTTATAGACTATTGCCACAAATAACATATTGCCATACTCGTAATAACTTGCAGAATGATTTTTGGCACAGTGGCATCAGTTGGGTTGAATACATTTCTCACTACAATGGCACATTTGAAAAAACAGGGGTCTTTCTTAAAAACGGGGTCACTTCTCAGGGGTTTCAATTGTACTGGTACCTCAGGGGCACCCCAACACCAGTCTAGTGAAAATGGTGCTCCAAAAGCTATAATTTGCTTGTTCCCTACTGAGCCCTAACATGTGCACATCCTGTAGATCAAGGGCAACATGGCATGGCACGCAAAATCCAATCTTGTGAAAACTGAGGTCCAAATTTCGCTGCTTCCATTCTTAGCCCTGCTGTGTGCCCAGTCTGTCTACTATTGGCATATATGGAGAATTGCCATTCTTGGGACAACCCACAGAATTCATTTTGGGGTGTTTGTCTAAAGTGGCATGAGTTGGGCACAATATATTTGGCACTAAAATGACATTTTTGAGATAAAAACACACTTTTTACTTTCCCCCATTTATCCCCATTAGCTTTTGGCCAGCATATTTACAGTTAAAATGCTCACCACAACCACAAATAAATTCTTAGAGTTTCCAAAATGGTGTCACTTCTCTGAGATTTCTATGGTAATGATACCTCACGGGCTCTGCAAACATGACATGGCACTCCAAATCCAAAAATGTGAAAACGGAGCTCCAAAATCAAAATTTCACTCCTTCCCTTCTCAGCCCTGCTGTGTGCCCAGTCTGTCTATTATTGGCATGTATGGGGTATTGCCGTTCTTGCGACAACCCACAAAATTATTTTTGGGGTGTTTGTCTAAAGTGGCATGAGTTTGGCACAGTATTAGAACATTAACTCTGTTCTGGACATCGCTGTGCGGCGAAACAGCAGTTGACATCCACATGTCAGGTATTGCAATAAGAAGAGGAGGGCCAGAAAAGTAGTTGACTACCCCTGAGGAAGCCTGCTTGCACAGGTGGAACGCGTGGGTATTCCTCCTTAGTTCCTGGCTCTTTATGACCAACCAACTGTGACTATGTAGTTAACAATGCAATTTTGATTGTCCTCATATTTATTACTTGATGTACACTATTGGAATATGAATTTATTTTCACATTATTTAGTTATTTGATTTCATCCTTGGACATATGCTTCATCCTTTGCCTAATTACTGTGTTACTTGATCGACTTACATGCCGGGACTAATGTTTTGTCTTTTGTCACCATGAGTGCTTTTTAATGGTTTTTAATCATGTCAATGATTTGTTTAATAAAGATGTATGAATTTATATCATGGACACCCTCTTGTATTTACTTTTTGGTCCCACATGTCAGGTATTGCCATTATCAGAAGTGTAGTATTTTTCAAATCTCTTGAAAATCTAAGGCCTCTTTTACACTTGAGTTTTTCTGGCGCGTGTTCTGCACATGCTTTTGACGTGCAGAACTTGCATTGCACTCTGACCAATTGTAATTAACAGACTTTAAACTTGTATTTTTTCTCACGTACACACGCACGTTTTTTTTAACGTGCATTTAAATCTCAGCATGCTATCAGCATGCAAGTCACGCACGTGAAAAACACATTTTACAAGTCTCTGGAGATACATCAAAAACGCATTGCACTCCAATGACACATGCAAGTCCAATGCAAGTGCAATGCGTTTTTCATGCATCAATTGCCATAGAAAAGATAGTGCTCAGTCCTGAGTCCTTTTCATGAACGTTATCTGTGCATGAAAAATGAACTGAAAATGCCTGGAAAAACGTGAGTGAAAAACTGAGACACTGAACAAACTCTGACTGAAAACTGAAAACCCTGATAGCACCATGATCAGACTCTGACGTGATCTGCAACGCAAGTGTGAAAGAGGCCTAAGAAGTTGCTGCTAAAACTTGAAACATTGTCACATCCGTGAAAAAAATTGGAAACTAAAAACAAATTATGGAAATAAAAAGACCAATGGCAAATGTTTTCTACAAAAAAATGTATGGTATGACTTTTTGTCTAAAAAGATTTGTCTAACATTTGAAACTTTGAAAATTGTCATTTTTAATTTTTTTTTCCTAAATTATTAAATTTTTATCCCCCAAAAAAGAAATTGATCACCAAAATGATACTATCAACATAAACTGCAATGTCTCATGAGAAAACAATCTCAAAACCACTGGTATATGTTAAAGTGTTGAAAAGTCATTACCACAGAAAGAGACACTGGTCAAATTGAAAAAAAAAAACACGTCTGAGCCTTAACGTACAAACAGGCTACATCCTTAAGGGGTTAAAACCAGCTAATAAACCAAATGACAATATTTCTGATAAGAAGACTTGGAGTCAAGTTGCTTGAGGGTGTACAGTGTGTTTGGCACATACAAGCACTAGTGCTTGTCACCAATGTCACCAGTCAGTAGTGCAAAATGACTAACTCTGCCACCCCTACTACACCTCTTAGTTATGTACAGACTGTGTATCGTATTATCCATAAAAGGAACACCAAAAAGAATTCAATACTTTTTTTAACCTATAATATCTATATCTATAAAAGTGTCTAATAGCAATTATTTTTTACAAAAGTTGTTCCCAACCCAACAAAAAAATATGGAGTCCACACGGAATTAAAATCTTTGAGGAATAACTTGCTTGACTGAGCATCCCTAGGTATAAAAAAAATCATCCTCAGTGGATGTATTAATATGGTATAAATATATCTATCATGAAGAGTTTTAAAATATTTCATATTGAGGATTGAGGCAATAAGCACTAATTTACCATGAAAACCCATATAGGAAGATCTATTATTCTTTTTTAAGGAGACTACTATCTTTGATATTGGTCAACTTTTTGTTTGATGTGTCCAAAACAGGCTTGTTTCATATGTAGTCTGTTACTCTTCTGAGATTTTATAACACAATGCTGTACATGCTCTTCATAGTGCTTAGTAAAAATTTAAATGCAAAGCCTTAAATAATTATTTTCTAACATATATTGAATTTGTTTGAACCATGACAGCTGGTGGTTCTGTACAAATAAGTCTTTTTCCATTGTTTCAGAAAGTGTCGCCATTCAATTTCATAAAAAAGAATATGTTGTACATATCCAAGTTATTGTCAGAATGAGAGCTATTTCCAAAATAGTCTACAGTATATATAATGATCTGATAGGAAAGCCTTTGGATTGCCATTTTCTACATTTTCTATTGGATGTCATTTTAGTTGTTGCTTAACAAGTGTTAAACTTGTATTCAAAAAATCATACAATCGCAAAGTTATGGGGGGGGCAAATGTGTTAAAACTCATTTCCCATAATTTTGAAAATGTTATACAACTTTCCCTTTGTAACAGTTTTAATAAGCTTCACCTTTGAGCTTTCACAAATTTGGTCTATTATATATTAAACTAAACTGCAGCTTCATATTTATAGACGTAATAAAATATGATAGATCCTCTTATTATGAAGACAATATGGTTCTGTGATTCTTGAGATCAGTGTTTTAATTACATGTACAGTATTAATTATCCTGGTAATACATAACAAAAGATCTGGTAACTGAGCCTTAAAAGTTACACAATTCTGTTAAAGATTAAAAAATCCAATCCTTGTGTAATATTGGGAGAGACAAAAATCGATTGGTACTTATTCTGAAAAATACAGGAGTCAGAAGTAAGCTTTCCTCATATAACAATTTATCTAATGATTTCTATCTCTCACCATTTTAAGTTTCAAGAGTAATTTCCTGTTTTTTTAGTCTTCCGACAAAACCGTCCAACACGGACAACTGTGAAGCCAAATCTCGATGAAAATGTTGAACTCCACTAGTATTATTCTTCTTGCAGAATTCCATTATTATGGATCACTTAGGATCACTATTTTCTTCCTCCTCCTGGTCTCATACTTGATCACTTTGATCGGAAATATTCTCATTATAACTACAATCTTGGGAAATCGTACTCTCCATACTCCCATGTATTTCTTTCTTTCTAATCTTTCCATAGTAGAAATATTTGTCACTTCCACAGTCACACCAAAGTTTCTTTCCATAATTGGATTTGGAAACCGTGAAATCTCCCACTGGGGTTGCTATTTCCAGTGTTATTTCTACTTTGTCTTAGCTTCTGTTGATTTTCTTCTTCTGGCTGTTATGGCTTTTGATAGGTATGTAGCAATATGTCAACCTTTAAATTATGTTACTGTGATGAACAATAGGTTATGCATCTTCTTCACTGTATTTTCTTGGTTATTTGGCTTTGTAGACACTTTACCTACAACTATTATTACTTACAACATACCAATTTGTCGTCCCAAAGTTATTGACCATTTTTTTTGTGACATTGGTCCAATTCTAAAACTTGCCTGTGGGGACACTAGCCTTATAAAACTTCTAATTCTCATAGCTTCTTCGCTAACTGTTCTCGGATCACTTGTATGTATTGCAATATCCTATACACTCATTATCATAGTCATTTTTAATATAAAGTCAGGTGGACAGCGATGGAAGACTTTTTCAACCTGTTCTTCGCATCTTATCCTTGTTTTCATATTCTATTCAGGCTCAATCCTCATGTGTTTGCGTTCTGTTAAGGGATTTATCTTTGACTTTAACAGATTGGCAGTTGTCCTAAACACAATAATAGCACCCATGCTGAACCCTTTCATCTATACATTAAGAAACAGACAAGTAAAACAGGCCATAAAAGGATATTTTAACAGGAGCTAGAATTATTGTTATCTATACCTTTTTTTGTAAATGTACAATAGTAGTTCTTTTAAGCAGGCACATAAAAATGTGGATTTTTTAAAATTAAAACATGTTATGCACAGTTTGTATTAACATTACTAAAATAAATGTGTTTCTATTCAAAGGTTCTGTTGCAGAACAAGCAGTTAACTCTTTGGGGGATTTTATCATATGCTGGCATATCATGCACCAGCGTATGATGTTTCTCTCACCCTCCTGTAGTCCATCAAACAATCACACACATGTAAATATAAAAATTTAATTGTTCTGGGTTTATAGTAAGCAATTTAGTAAACAACAATTATTAAAAGACATCTAGCATCAGATTCACTGATAGTAGATGATTACTAATCACCTGGCCATCCAGTCATGCTTTGCTGGAATCTGCTTTTGTTATTAACTGGAATGGCTGCATTTTTCGGAAAAAAAAAACCTTTTCTGTTATTCCTGCCAGCATTTAACGGGGCTTATTTACTAAGGGTCCCGCAATTGCATTTCTGTCGGGTTTTCCAACATTTTCAGGATCGCGCCAATGAGACAGGGGATTGTGATGCATGGGATCGGATTTTGGCACACTAGTGCCTGGTTTCATGCGACAGAAATCGGGGGCGGGCCGTCGGACAATCTGACTGATTCAGACGGAGCGCAGGATTTAACATATAAAATGTGTCGCAAAATCAAGCACTTACATCCACCGGAAAAGGTGAACTCCGGCGGACCTGATCAGGGAAGAGACACATGCAGGAAATCGGGTGCACAATCTTCTTGAATCGCGGCACATGTGCATTCTGGTCAGTTATTGCACTTTCATGGATCGCGCAGGACAGGTAAGTAAATGTGCCCCAGTATGTTCACTCTCCCGGCCCTGCTTTGTGCCGCCTACAGTGTTTGCAGAGTTTGACATCACTTGCTCTCTGCAAATCTTGTGCATTCACATTTCTACAGGCAGCAGAGCTGCCTAAGTTGCAGTGAGCACTGCGTCAGCCAAACATGATGGGAAGGGGAGGTAGTAGTACAGTAGTAATCATCCACCATCCATGCATCCATGGTGGATGTCTTTTAATTAACTCATGATTTTATATACAGATGTCTGCTATACCATGCCTCTTCATGAACTTATCTACATATAATGCCATCCCTGCTATGCAGAACCCCCCTTTTGAAATTATATAAAGCATCCCAAATCCCCTACTATTAGGTGACACCTCTCCTACTTACACAAGACTGTAACATGGTCAGTATTTTGCATCAGCATTTGTAAGCAAAATTAAGAAACGGATCCAACAGAGAAAACACATAATTGAAAGATTTGAACAAATTCTGTGCTTAGGATAAATTGCTGATTTGGGATTTAAAATACTGATGCAAAATACTGTCCAGTGTGAAAATCACTTAAGGCTAAATTAACATCTGTATTTGGAAAGTTCTATTATACCTTTCCATTATTTATAGCAGACAAGATAAAGTGATAATTACCACATAATTTATTTGATGTAAATAATGCAGTGTAAAAGATTAGGGGGAATCTGTGGGGAACAGAAGAACTCCTATTCACCTACATCATTTAGGTTTCAGGAAGGTCTGATATATCTGAAAAGCACAGTGTTAATAAGTGCAGATTTCACATGGACCTAAGTAGAAGATATTTTACTCGCTATCTATTATTTCTTAGATGACTGTTTATGTTATCTGGTCGACAGAACCATACAGGGTAATTAATATGCAGCTATAGAGGTCAGTATAAACGTTTCAGGTTTTTTTTCAGTTCTTTCTGATTCTTCACAACCATTTCTTTCTATCAAATGTATCTAAAGTTGTGGTTTGTGTTTAGTCTATTGCCACAGTGATATAGAGATCTACACAGGAGCTAAAAGTACATGTTGGTCCCCAAAAATGTTTACTAAACTAGTAATTGGTGTCTTTTTTAACCATTTTTCTATGATAGTTCATATTATTTCAACTGCTGGATAACATTATGTGGTGGTTTATTATGAGGGGGTTGAACCCCTTTAGGACATATGACATACTACTACGTCATATGCTGGCTGGGGGGTATGGTGAGAGCTCACGGGCTGAATCCTCTCCATACCAGGTGGGCTTTTGCTGCATATTGCAACCCTTTAAATGACACTGGCAACGCTGCCGGAGGCAGTGATTAGTTGCCATGCCAACCTTGGCTCCATGGTTTTACCCTATTTATTTGCACATTGTAATTAATGAGAAGGAAAATCTGCATATACTGCCATACTGTAGTATGGCAGTATATGGTAGGATCAATCAGACAACCTAGGGTTAATGTACCCTAGGGTGTCTGAAAAATAGTAAACAATAATTTAAAAAGTTTAAAAAAATAGTTAAAAAATCTAAAAATTCAAATCACCTCCTTCCCCTAGAAGTCATATAAATATAAATAAACAGTAAAAATTATAAACATGTAAGGTATTGCCGCATCCCAAAATGTCAAATCTATCAAAATGGAAAAGGAAACTTGAAAAAGGGACTCAGTGTTAAGGGGTTAAACTGGCTAAGCTGTGTACCATGCAGACTATTTCTGGTCTTAAATAGAAATGAGCGAACATACTCGTCCGAGCTTGATGCTCGTTCGAGCATTAGCGTACTCTAAACTGCTCGTTGCTCGGACGAATACTTCGCCCGCTCGAGAAAATGGCATCTCCCGCCGTTTTGCTTTTTGGCGGCCAGAAACAGAGCCAATCACAAGCCAGGAGACTCTGCACTCCACCCAGCATGACGTGGTACCCTTACACGTCGATAGCAGTGGTTGGCTGGCCAGATCAGGTGACCCTGGAATAGACTAGCCCCTGCCTGCGCTGCTCGGATCATTCTGTGTCTGGATGCCGCTAGGGAGAGAGCTGCTGCTGGTCAGGGAAAGCGTTAGGGTGTTCTATTAGAATAGTGTTAGGCAGGAGTGATTCAACAAGAACCCAACAGCCCTTCTTAGGGCTACAATAACGTTATACTTTTTTTTTTTTTATTTGCTTGTGGCTGGGCTTGCTGGCACTAGTAGTGCAGCTAGTACCATATTGTGAGGAATTTGCAGGGGGACTTGCTACCGTTGTGTTTAGCTCTTAGTGACACACATATCCACCTCAAACACCGAAGTGGGACAATTTATTAGGGGTTTGAGTAGAATTAGGCAGAGTCTGCTGATTTATTTATTTTTTTTACCTTTATTTCATTTTATAGCTCAAACTCATCTTGCAAAGCACAAAATCCAGTTGTGTGCTGTCAGTGTAGGTTAGAAACTAGCCGTCTCCATAGCAGCCTCCACACATCGTCTTTTTAGCTGCCTCCACACGTTGTCTCCATTGCTACCTCCACACGTCATCTCTATAGCTGCCTCCATACCTCGTCCCCTTTTCAAACGAGCTGTGTCAGGCAGAATTTTGGGTTGTTTTCATGACTTCCACATCAAACTTGTTAACTTTGTCGCCACCCTGCTGTGTTATCCACAAAATATACTGGCAAACTTTTATCATTTACCGATATTATTTCAGCACTTCATGCGCATCTGTTTACATTCCCCTCACCCGCCATAACCCAAACTTATAAGAACACTACTACACTTGATCTTATACAAAAGGTTCTTAGAAGTGCTGTTTGGGGAGGAGCCGAGAGACTGGGGCTTGGATAGGCGAAAGCACGCCTGGCAGCGGACCGCCAGCTCCATCCCAAGATCCAACTAACATAGTTTTAACTGCAGCACCTTTAATCTACTACTACTTTACTGCCTCCATACATCGTCCCCTTATCAAACGAGCTGTGTCAGGCAGAATTTTAGGGTGTTTCACTAGATACATAATGGAACTCGGCCCATCTGTCGCCGCTATGCTGGAGACCTGAAGTTGCAATCATAGCAGCGCAATATGGATGCCCCATACTGTCGCTCTTAATCATGGAACCATTTACGAAAAAACAATTAAAAATAGAACCGCTATGCTATTCCATTATTCCTAGGTGAAATATTCAAATTACCCCGCCTGCTTTGAAAATTATAATTTTTTCAAAGTAAACGCTGTTGGCCCCCAGTCCCATTTTGGGTGGGGAGGAGCCGAGAGACAGGGGCTTGGACAGGCGAAAGCTCGCCTGGCAGCGGACCGCCAGCTCCATCCCAAGATTAGGCATATATATATACAGCATCCCCTTATCAAACGAGCTGTGTCAGGCAGAATTTTCAGATGTTTCACAGATACATAATGGAACTCGGCCCATCTGTCGCCGCCATGCTGGAGACCTGAAGTTTCATTCATAGAAGCGCAATGTGGATGCCCCATACTGTCACTCTTAATCATGGAAGTCGTCTCCATGGCTGCCTCCACATGTCGTCCCCTTATCAAACGAGCTGTGTCAGGCTCATTTTTCGGGTGTTTCACCAGATACGTTATGGAACTTGGTCACTATGTCGCCACCATGCTGTGTTATCGACTAAATATACCGTCAACCTTTTGTTCACATAGGAAATCATTTCAGCTCTTCTTGCTCACCTCCTTTGGTTCCTCTATGCCACCCATTGGTTTGAAGCCTGAGTCCATTTAGGGTATGTCGCCATGACACTCTCTAGCCTGCCGCTGCCTCTGCATGCCGTCCCCTATAGTGTCAGGGTCAATTATTGGATGTTTTAGATGCTAACTAGCCTCATTCGGTCACTCTGTCATGGTCATGCTGTTGCCCATAATTTTGGCATAATGGTGCGATTAAGCAGCCCCAGAGGCATCCATGTATGCTGCCCCTGCTGTTTCCTGTCCATTCCCATGGTGTTTACATCCTTTTCTGAGGTTTCCAGGTGTTTGGCCAAGCTTCCCTGTGCAGACCCTTGGTCCCCTTGAAAAATGCTCGAGTCTCCCATTGATTTCAATGGGGCTCATTATTCAAGACGAGCACTCGAGCATCGGGAAAAGTTTGTCTCAAATAACGAGCACCCGAGCATTTTAGTGCTCGCTCATCTCTAAATCTCATTAATTAGCTAAAAACCCACTAAAGGGCATCTTATTTCGCAAAAAATAAGCCATTAAATGTCCAAATTGCCAAAAAGTCAATAGCCTTTAAAAGGTTACAATGCAAATCTGGTTTGAATGGTGCAACTTTGTGGATCATCCTGGTATTTTATATAATGAGAAAGTGTAAAAAAAAATTACCTGCATTTAGCCAAAAAATTTCAAAATGATTCAAATCATAAAATAAATAAAGGGTTAACAAACTTCATAAAAGTTATTTTACTTACCGTGAGGGGTCTAGATTCTATAATGGGTTAGTTTATGCAGTTTTACTATCATTTAGGCCTTTCAAAGTGACTGGAAAGGTCTTTCAAAACTATGATTTAGCGTTTTTATGAAAATGTAACTGATAAGGTTCTTGGCCTCAAAACATTCTAAAAAATGAGAGGATGCATAAAAATCCATGTCAACAAAAAGCAGACATTCGATAATTGTTAGTTATTAAGTTATTTTGCAATTATGACTGTGTTGAAAAAGTAGAAAATTCTAAATTTTGAAAATCAAGACTTTTTCCTCTTTTTTCATAAAAAAAGCAAAACATATCATAAAAATTTTTCAATTAACGGTAATAAAAATGTGGTGTCATGAAAAAACAATTTCAAAATCACCTGGATGCAATAAGTTTTAACAACTTATAATTGCATATGTAAGATTTGAAAAAATGGGCTTTGTCAGGAAGGTGAAATGTTGCTTTAGGGGTTAAAGGGGTTAAATTTAAAATCAGTTCGTTAACCAAAAGCAGTAGTGGATTATAATATAGGCTGTTTGGGCTGTAGTCTCCAGACCACCCACCAAATGTTATACTAAGAAGAACCTTGACCAATGAAATCCTCAAACATTTGTATCATGACCACGGATGCCCCTGCGACCCATATCCTGGGTCACAGGTGCACCCGGCCCCTTGCCCCGTAGAACATCATGCCATACAGAGATTCCTGGGCTTTGCAAATTATTACCAGCAATTCATTCCACACTTCTTTTCTGTAAGATGTAAGAGGAAAGAAGAGGCGCAGCTATCGTGTGATATCGTTTGACACATTGGTAAAGGTATAAGTCAGGACTCACCTTGATTCAGATGATATAAGCGTGTAGCGATATGGATGAACACAGCTGCCGATGGATCCCGGAACGATGTAAAGATATGATATTACCCGAAAGAATGGTTGGGATGGCGCTGCACATAAGATTCACGCGGAGGTCCGATTTGATAAAGGAATCCGCTTTATTGTTAAAACATAGGACGCGACGCGTTTCAGCCCCGGACCGGGGCTTTCATCAGGCATGATACACAGTGAACAATAAACATGTTATATCCTGTCGTTTGACTGGGAACCCGGAAGTACGTGTGAGTGCTCACATGGGTTACCGGGGGTCAAAGTTCAGGGGTTTTCCCGTTCATGTACAGGATTCTTCTTAAACAAATAGTTTCAATAAATAGACAGTTAATATAATATAAAAACATTGCTGTGAGATAATATCAATACTGCATATATATATGTCACTTTGTACAAAATAAAAATACTGGTGGTAATGATAAAAGACATGCCGTAATCAAATAGAGAATAAATGAATGCGTACAATCCAACTAATGCAACATGGGGAAAAAGTATATCTTTTACAATATGATTAAGAGAAGAATCAGATCCTTACTTGGAAGTGATCTATGCGCATAGTGCATTATCTCCGAGACTGATGACAGGAGAACTGCAGAACACAGAGGGACAAACCCAGAAAGCAAACTGAAAATAGGACGCAGCTGCTGGACCACAGTCCGTCGCGAGGAGGAATTGAGCACCGATCAGCAGCACAGTGAGCCGCCCAGAAGGTGAATGATACCTCATTTTTTTAATATTATTATTAATAAGGGTAAACAAACAGAATCACTGGTGGGAGAGCAGGGGGCCCGGGAGATAGATAACCTCATTTAATCCGTGTGGGCTCAACGTATTGAGCTTATATGTCCAGTAAGATTCCCTGCGATTAAGGGTTTTTATACGAGCCGGAACATTTTCTGCTATTTGCTCAATTGGGGTGACTTTTATGCAGGAAAAATCACCTCCATGTATCAGAGTGATATGTTTAGAGAGGCTCTGTTTCAAAAAACCAATTTTGGTTTTATGTCTATTCCCACATATTGATGGCCACATAAGCAATCGACCAGATATATGACAAAGCTGGATGAACAGGAAAGATCATTTTTTATTTTAAATGTCTCTCCAGTGTTTTTAGAGGTAAATGTTGTTGCAACGTTGTTGATGGTGTCACAGCACAAAGTTTGTGTTTGCACTTGGTGACACCCGAAATGTCAGAGCTGCGGATATGTGTATCCTTGTTATTCACTTTTAATCTGCTTTGTGCAATCAAGTTTTTTATTGCTGTGGCTTTCCTAAAGGTGATCATTGGCTGTCTGGGGAGTATGTTCTGAAGGACCGGGAAAAGCTGTTGATCCCAGACTCTGGCCTCCGGCGGCAGAGGAAACATTCTCTGAACTAATGTGGCTGGGCATCCTGGGGTGCAGCACTCTGTAGCCCTCATTTCCCGTTACTATTGGTGGACAGATCTGGTCCAAGACGTACGGGATTTTGTGGGTTCCTGTGCTCATAATAAGCCATCTGGCCTCAAACCCGCTGGTCTCCTGATGCCGTTGCCTATACCCAGCTGCCAGTGGACTCACATGGCCATGGACTTTGTCACTGACCTTCCCTCTTCCTCTGGGAATACCATCATCTGGGTGGTAACAGACCAGTTCTCCTAAATGTCCCATTTTGTCCCACTGCCAGGTCTCCCATCTGCTCCTTGCTTTGCAGCCTGTTCTTCACTCACATCTTACGGCTTCATGGTCTCCCCCTGCATAATGTTTCCGACTGTGGGGTCCAGTTTATTTCCTGATTCTGGTGTTCTGTGCCGCCAACTTCAGATGAAATTGTACTTCTCTTCTGCGTATCACCCTCAGTCTAATGGACAAGTCGAGAGGTTTAATCAGATACTAGGCTTTTATCTCTGCCATTTTGTTTCTGCCTTACAGGATGGCTGGTCCACTCTCCTGCCATGGGCAGAGTTCTCCTACAACTCCCTGGATTCTGAGTCTGCCAGTGCCACTCCTTTCTTTGTTGTATACGCGAGGCATCCACGTCCACCCGTCTCCATGTCTGCTTATGCTCCTACTGCGGAATAGTAGGTAGAAGACCTTAAATCCATCTGGGAACAGACTTGTCAGTCTCTGCTTCAGGCGTCCGTCCACACCAAAACTCTGGCTGACAAAAAAGGCAGGCCTACTCCCGTCTTCTCTCCAGGAGACAAAGTGTGGCTGTCCACCAGGCATGTTCAGTTGAAGATCCCCAGTTACAAACTGGGTCCCCTTTTCATAGGTCCATTTGAGGTGTTACAGTGCATTAATCCAGTGGCATATAAGCTCTGCCTTCCTCCCACCATGCACTTCCTAAATTCTTGCCCCTTCCTGTGTCCCCTGCCGGATCGTTGTTCCTCGTAGCCTTAGACAAAGCTTTCCTGATGCCCTGACTTCCTTTTGTGACCTTGATTCCATTCCTGACCTTACTCCTGTGCTGGCCATTCTGACTTTCTGCTATGTCCCCGACTCCAAATCCATGCTGCCTATCCTCACCTTCTGCTACGTCCCTAATTCCGATTCTGTGCTCCCTGTCTCGACCTCCATGAGTTTTCCTGAGGATTCTGTACAACGCCTTGGCTATCACCGCAAACAAAGTTGTGCCTGTAGAAGGACCTGGTGGTATCACGCCACAAGTCCAACTCGCTTTGAGGAGGGGTCTGGAGAAAACTGGGTACCACTTAGATTCCGGTCCCAGGTGACGGCTTACGTCATCATCCGTGGTGGTCCAGAAGATCCACTACCTCCGATGCTGACAATATGCTCCTGCTTTTAACCCCTTACCGACACACACCGTTTGTATAGGTTTTAATTTCTGTACATGTATGAAAACATTATAAAACCTATAAAAATTTGTTATCCCTGTGATTTCACCGACTTAAGGAATAAAGTAGACTTGTAATTTGGGGTGCACAGTGAATGCTGTAAAATTCAAGCCCACAACAAAATGACGCAAATGCATTTTTTCACATTTTCACTGCATTTGAAATTTTTTTCCCGCTTCCCAGTACACGACATGGAAAATGAAATACCATCACTATGAAGTGCAATTTGATATACAGAAAATAAGCCCTCTCAGAGCTCTTTATGTGTAAAAAGAAAAAAGTTATAGATTTTTGAAGGAGGGGTGTGAAAAAAGGAAATGAAAAAAAAAGGGCCAGGTCGTTAAGAGGAGCCTGAAAGTGCAGATTGAAAGGAGGCAAAAAGTATACTTCCTCAATTTCCCAAGAAGCTTGATTCCAGTATCATATGTAAGAAGTCAATTCCAGATTTGAAGTGCTTAAATATTCAGAGAGCCCAAGGCCCATGGCAGTCTTAATAAACCCCTAACAAAAGACAAGGGGGCTTATTTACTAAGTTTCCGGGGATCGCACTTTCATTGTATTTTCAACATTTTTGGGATTTGCGCAGCTGGGACAGGTATGCAACACGCTACCGGATTTTGGCGCATCGGCGCTGGCTTTCATGCAACAGAGGGGCCTGCCGGCGGACGGTCCAACTGATTCGGAAGGAACGTGGGAATTTAACATTCAAATTGTGTTGCATCCAATGCACTTAAGTACATACACTGAGAAGAAGATGATGAACTCCAGGAGACCTGAGCGGAGAATCAACACATTCGATTTGCAGGATATCGGGCACACAATCTTTGTGAATCGCGGCAAAGTTCATTCTCGTCGGACAACGCACAGCGTGGATCGCCAAAGACCGAGTAAGTAAATGTGCCCCAATATTTTCAATTAAAAATGTGTGAAAAATGCACATATAAGGGTATAAGGTGGCACCTTTCAAACCAACCGAAGAAATATTGACAAAAAAAGAAAACTAGCTGCTTCTTACTAAAGTCTTGGGGTCATCAATAGAGATGGGAGAGTTTAAAAAAAATGTGATTTGCTGAGTCCGCAGAATTCTCCCCAAAATTTATTTCGACCTGAATCGAATCATGGCAAATCACGTAAAAAAAACTGGTATTTTCTGGCTGCAGAGAGCCTGTAGGGTGTTGTAAAACGTTGTGCCATGCTCAAATATGCACAGGGAGCGTGGTTCGGTCTTCAAACAATACTGTGTTTTAATATCACACGCACATGAAAGCCGCTGCTCTTAGAATCGCTTCACTCTTCAATTCCATGGGCACTTACAGTAGACAAATTGACCAAATAAGTGAAGCGGGAACAAAGCCTGACAAGGTAACGTCTTTGCCAGCTTGTAAGGAATGAGCTGAGGGCCAAGATCCCACTAAAACATCAAAGAGTGCACCTTTTTACACTGACATCAGATGATTCCATAGATTAAGAAATTTTCTGTTAAACACTGATACATGTAGAACCCCCCCCCCCCCCAAAAAAGAGTGAAGAGGATGTTGGCAGTAATTTTGCATTGACGTCACTGATCATTTTGCCCTTCTTTTTATCAGTCAGTGTCCACTTTCAATCAATCAATAATCCATCAGTATTGCTAAAGCCAAATCTAAACAGGAGTTGATCCAAAACAGAGATGACCAGTAAATGGGATATTTGCATGTCCTCTATGTTCTGCTTTAGGCTATCAATCCTGAAGCTTTTCGTTCCGTCAGATGAAATGAAGGGGGAAAACCAAACATAGTGGTAACGTCATAGAGTGGTTGAGGGTGAAAACAGCATTATAGAAATTACAGGGTGTTCTAGGGAGACAGCGGTCAGTTGGCAGCAGTATGAGTAGGCCGAGGGGGACACAATGATACAGTGTGGAGGTGGCAGCAACCTGGTAAGCCACAGAGTGGCAAGATGACAGAGTTCGGTGGTGGTGGCAGCAGCATGAGGTCAGAGAGTAGCACAATGACGAATTTTGCAGGTGGCAGGAACATAGTGGGCCACAGAGTGGCACAATGACAAAGTGTGGCTGCAGCAGCAGGAGGTCAAAAAGTGGCACAAAAACACAGTGGGGCAGATTTACTTACCCGGTCCATTCGCGATCCTGCGGCGTGTTCTCTGTGGTGGATTCTGGCAATTCTGCGCGTTCTGGCGATTTGGGTCGCTGCTGTGCTGAACTCCGCCGAGGTCCGCCGGAGTTCACGATCCTACCCTGGTTTTCGTTCGGCCACGCCCCCCGATTTCCGTCGCGTGCATGCCGCCGCTGATGCGACACAATTCGATTGCGTGCGCCAAAAACCCGGGGAAATTTAGGGAAAATCGTCGCAAATCGGAAAAATTAGGGTAACCAGCCGTAAAAACGCGATTCGGGCCCTTAGTAAATGACCCCCAGTGTGTGTAGGTGGGCGGCAGCAGTAGCAGCAGCATGAGTCCAGAGAGGCGAACACACAGACTCTTGGCTGGGGTTGTTAGATCTCATTTGTGAGAAAGTGGATGACCTAGTCAATCAATTGAGAACCTTTCGGTTGTTCATCAACACATTGGCGCTAGATGACACCGTCAGTTCTGGCCTTCTTTAGTCAGCTCTGCTGCGATGTCCGCTTACTGTGCTGCGACCTGTGCCTGCTCCACCTGCCACATACCTCGGCTTATACTCTGGTCGGCTTATACTCGAGTATATACGGTATGTTGATTTGACACAGATTTCTTGATAGCAACAAAAAATAATTGAAATTTGGGGAATATAGAACCCCAAAAACTGACACCCTGGACTTTGAGCAAAAATCACTCCATCAATTATGTGGTTTTGATGCAGATTTTTCTATATCTACTTAAGCAACAAAAAGAATTAAAATTTGGGGAATACAGAACCATAAAAACTGACACCTAAGACTTTGAAAAAAAAAACACTCCAGCAACTATTTGAATTTGACACAGATTTCTTGATATCAACTTTAGCAGTAAAAAAGAATTGAAATTTGGGGTGCACAGATCCCCCAAAACGGACACTCCGGACTTTGAGCAAAGATCACACTAACAGTTACTGAGTGCAGCTAGATGCTAGAGACAGCACATGCACTGTGAAATGATGGGATTGCAAATGGCCGTTTCTATAGGGCTGTGACATCACATAAGCCTGGCGGTTGCTGATTGACTTATATTTCTGCACATGTGATCAAGGGTGTTCCTTTCTTCTTCCCAGAGTTCTCATGTAACACGTTGTGCTAGCGGCCATTTTGCTAGTAAAGCAGGGGAAAAAAATTAGTTCCCACAAATCACCGTAAACTTCGGATTCGTACAGAACCTAAGTTTCTCTGAAACTCTAAACAAATTCCGGTAGAATCGATTCACCCATCTCTAGTCATGTATTTGGTGCATATAAGCACCAATCCTTATCGTTAGTTAGTGGCTCAAAATGACAAAGTCTTCCACCCCTATAGCTACACCTCTGAGTTATATACAGATTGTCCATTCCGTGTATCATATTCTCAATAAAAGGACCATCAAAAAGGAATTCAGTACCATAATATCTATATCTATAAAAGTGTCTTGTATCAATTATTTTACAATAGGATCTCTTAACACAACTCAAAAATATCTAGATGATTCCACACAGAATTAAAATCTTTGAGGAATAACTTGCTGGCGCTGATCATCCCCAGGTATAAAATATTCATCCTCAGTGGATGTATTAATATGGTATAAATATATCTATCATAAACAGTTTGAAAATTATTGATATTGCAGATTGAGGCAACAAACACAAATTTACCATGGAAATCCATATAGGAAGATCAATGTATTCTCTTTTAAGAAGACTGCTATCACTGACATAGGTCAAGTTTTTGTTTGATGCCTCCATAACAGGCTTGTTTCATGTAGTCTGTTACTCTACTGAGATTTTATAACACAATGCTGTAAATGCTCTTTATAGTTGAGATTTTACTGCAAAGGTCTTTAATAAAAATATAATTATTTTGGAGCATATGTTGAATTTGTTTGTACCGTGACAGCTGGTGGTTCTGTACAAATAACACTTTTTTCATTGAGAAAGTGTGGCCATTCAACTTTATAAAAAAGAATGTGTTGTACATATTCAAATAATTGTGAAAATGTGAGCTGTCTCCATAATAGCCTACAGTAAACTTAATTAACTGACAGAAAAGCTTTTGGATTGCCATATTCTACATTTTACATTGGATGTCATTTTACTTTTTACTTAACAAATGTTAAACTTGTATCTAAAAATTCATACAATCACAAAATTATGGGGGACAAATGTGTTTAAACTTGTAACATAGAAAAGGAAGCAGTTGGTTATAGAAACTAATTCCAGCTCTGAAATTCCCAGATGTAGTTTTGAAAATGTAAGCACCACTTTTCCTTTACAGCAATTTTGTTAAAATTCACCAATGGTTTTTCAAAAAATTGGTTTACTGTATAGGAAAATAAACTACAGCTTCATTTTTAGAGGTGTAATACAAATGCGATACATTCTCTTACAGTGCACACAATACATTTTTGTGATTCTGGAGATCAGTATTTTAATGACATGTACAGTATTAGTTATCCTGGTTATACATAACTAAAGATCTGGTAACTGAGCCCTAAAACTTACCCAGTTCCTTCAATGATAATAAAAAATCCAATCCTTGTATACTAGTAAGAGAGACAAAAATCAATTGGTATCTATTCTGAAAAATTTATGATGAGTCAGAAGTAAACTTTCCTCATATAATAATATTTCTCTCTTTCATCATTTTAAGTTTCAAGAATAATTTCCTGTTATTTTAGTCTTCCGAAGGACATAACAGAGACCACTGTGAAACTAACCCTTAATAAAAATGTTGAACTCCACTAGTATTATTCTTCTTGCAGAATTCCATTATTATGGATCTCTTCGGATCACTATTTTCTTCCTTCTCTTATTTACATACTTGATCACTTTGGCTGGAAATATTCTCATTATAACTACTATATTTCGACACCAGAGTCTCCACACTCCCATGTATTTCTTTCCAACTTGTCCATTGTAGAAATATTTGCCACTACAACGGTCACACCAAAATTTCTTTCCATTATTGGATTTGGAAATCGTGAAATCTCCCACTGGGGTTGCTATTTCTACTTTGTTTTAGGTTCTGTTGATTTTCTTCTTCTGGCTGTTATGGCATTTGATAGGTATGTAGCAATATGTCAACCTTTACATTATGTTACTGTGATGAACAACAGATTATGCATCTTCTTTGCTGTATTTTCTTGGCTATTTGGCTTTGTAGATACTTTACCTACAACTATTATTACTTACAATATACCAATTTGTCGTCACAAAGTTATTGACCATTTTTTTTGTGACATTGATCCAATTCTAAGACTTACCTGTGAAGACACTAGCCTTATAAAGCTTCTAATTTTCATAACTTCTGCTCTGACTATTCTTGGATCACTTGTATGTATTGCAGTATCCTATACACTCATTATCATAGTCATTTTTAATATAAAGTCAGGTGGAACAGCGATGGAAGACTTTTTCAACCTGTTCTTCACATCTTATCCTTGTTTTCATATTCTATTCAGGCTCAATCCTCTGTGTTTGCGTTCGTGTAAGGGATTATCTTTGACTTTAACATGTGGCAGTTGTCCTAAACACAATAATAGCACCCATGTTGAACCCTTTCATCTATACATTAAGAAACAGACAAGTAAAACAGGCCATACGAGGATATTTTAGCTGTAGATAGAATTATTGTTATCTAATGCTAGTGCTTAAACCTTTTTTGTTAATATATAATAGTAGTTCTTTTGAGCAGGCAAATAAAAATATGGATATTTTTAAAATTACAACATTTCATGCAAAGTCAGTGTTCACTATGTAATTTTTTTTTTTCCATTTAAGGGTATTATTGTACAACAAGCAACAAACTGCATGGGGGAGTTTATCATACGCTGGCATAATGTCCACCAGTGCATGATGTTTCTCCCACCCTCCTGATTTTTAATCACAGGTAGAATTTTTTTCTAAGTATTACCCTTTGCCTTTTGGAAAGTGGCAATAAGAACAAAATAAAGGGCCTATAATTTTTGTCAATTAATTATTAAAGGTTGTAGGACATACTGTATATACTCGAGTATAAGCCGACCCAAGTATAAGCCGAGGCCCCTAATTTTACCACAAAAACCTGGTAAAACCTATATTTTGTTTACTCGAGTATAAGCCGAGTTTGGGTTTTCAGCACATATTTTTGTGCTGAAAAACTAGGCTTATACTCGAGTATATAAGGTATATTCTTTTTATGCAGTTTATGTGTATATTAGATGAAAAACATAATATTAATTAAAAAATGGAACTTCTATGAGGCGTGAGCCTTGTGTTAAAAATGTGTTGTCCATCAATCAGTGACACACATGTAAATATAAAAGTTTAATTGTTCTGGGTTTATAATAGGCACCTTAGTAAACAACAATCATTAAAGGACATCTACCATCAGATTCACTGAGAGTAGATGATTACTAATCACCTGCCCATCCAGTCATGCTTTGCTGGAATCTGCTTTTGTTATTAGCTGAAACAGCTGCATTTTTTAGGAAAACACTTATTTTTGTTATTCCTGGGCTGCCAGGATTTAATATGTTCACTTACCTGCTCTCTGCAAATCACATACATGCACATTTCTACAGGCAGCTGAGCTACCTGAGTAACAGTAAGCACTATGTTAGCAAAACATGATGGGTAGGACAGGTGAGTACTAATCATCCACCATTTGTGACTCTGATGGTACATGTCCTTTATTTAACTCATAAAATAATATACAGATTTCTGCTATATCATGTCTCCTTCATAAATTTATATACATATAATTCTGCTATGCAGAACCCACATTTTGAACTTATATAAAGCATTCCAATTGCCCTACTTTTACCACCCCTCCTACTTACACTGGAGTGTAATGTGGTCAGTATTTTGCATCAGCATTTGCAAGCAAAATAAAGATGGAAATGGATCCTACAAAGAAAACACATAATTGAAAGATATGTACAACTTCTGTGCTTAGGATTAAATGCTGATTTGGGATTTAAAATACTGATGAAAAATTCTGTGTGAAAATCACTTAAGGCTAAATTAACATTTGTATTTGGAAAGTTCTGGTATACCTTTCCATTATTTAATTATTTATAGCAGAAAAGATAATGGGGGTCATTTACTAAGGGCCCGATTCGCGTTTTCCCGACGCGTTACCCGAATATTTCCGATTTGCGCCGATTGTACCTGAATTGCCCCGGGATTTTGGCGCACGCGATCGGATTGTGGCGCATCGGCGCAGGCATTCGCGCGACGGAAATCGGGGGGCGTGGCCGAACGAAAACCCGACGTATTCGGAAAAACCGTCGCATTTAAAAAACGAAAATGTGTCGCTTGGGAAGCGCTTACCTTCACCTGGTCCAGCTCGGTGTATTCCGGCGCGTTCAGATGATTTTCAGCGCAGCAGCGCCACCTGGTGGACAGTGGAGGAACTACCTTCATAAATCCCGTCCGGACCCGAATCCTGTGCAGAGAGCGCGCCGCTGGATCGCGAATGGGCCGGGTAAGTAAATCTGCCCCAATGAGTAGAGATGAGCGAACACACTCGTCCGAGCTTGATGCTCGTTCAAGCATTAGCGTACTCGTAACTGCTCATTGCTCGGATGAATACTTCGCCAGCTCGAGAAAATGGCATCTCCCGCCGTTTTGATTTTTGGCGGCCAGTAACAGAGCCAATCACAAGCCAGGAGACTCTGCACTCCACCCAGCATGACATGGTACCCTTACACGTCGATTGCAGTGGTTGGCTGGCCTGATCAGGTGACCCTGGAATAGACTAGCCCCTGCCCGCGCTGCTCGCGTCATTCTCTGTCTGGATGCCGTTAGGGAGAGAGTTGCTGCTGCTGCAGGGATAGCGTTAGGGTGTTATATTAGCTTACTGTTAGGCAGGAGTGAGCCCAACAGCCCTTGTTAGGGCTAGAATAGCGTTATATATATATTTTTTTTGTTTGCTTGTGGCTGGGCTTGCTGGCACTAGTAGTGCAGCTAGTACCATATTGTGAGGAATTTGCAGGGAGACTTGCGAACGTTATATTTAGCTCTTAGTGACACACATATCCATCTCAAACACCTAAGTGGGGCAATTTATTAGGGGTTTGATTGAATTAGGCACAGTCTGCTTTTTCTTTTCTTTTTTTTTTTTTAAAACTAAAAGTCATCAGGCACAGCACAAAATCCTGTTGTGTGCTGTCAGTGTAGGTTAGAAACTAGCCATAGCAATAGGATAGCATTGTTTTCTTAAAAAAACAAAAACTTACAGTTTACAATTTAATTGAAAATGTTGAACCCGAGGGCTAGGGGTAGAGGACGAGGAGGTGGGCGTCCCACTACTGCAGGGGTCAGAGGCCGTGGTCCTGGGCGGGGTGAGACACCACCTGCTGATGAGGGAGTAGGGGAACGCCGCAGAGCTACACTCCCTAGGTTCATGTCTCAAGTTACTGGGACCCGTGGTAGAGCACTGTTGAGGCCAGAACAGTGCGAACAGGTGATGTTGTGGATTGCGGACAATGCTTCTAGCCATTTGTCCACCAGTCAGTCTTCCATGCAGTCCACCCATGTCACCGAAATCAGCAGTCCTCCGGCTCCTCCACCTCAGCCTCCTTCCCCCCAGTCTGCCCCCTCCCAGGAAAATTTGGCATTTGAACCGGCGTACTCTGAGGAACTGTCTTCTGGACCCTTCCCAGAGTCACAAACCACTTGTCCGGTTGCTGCTGAGCTATTTTCGGATGCCCAGGTTTTCCACCGGTCGCAGTCTGTGGGTGATGATGACATTGTTGACGTAGTGGAAGAAGTGTGTAAAGAGGTGTTGGACGATGAGGAGACACGGTTGTCAGACAGTGGTGAAGTTGTTGTCAGGGCAGGAAGTCCGAGGGGGGAGCAGACTGAGGGATCGGAGGATGATGAGGTGACAGACCCAAGCTGGGTTGATAGGCCGGGTGAACACAGTGCTTCTGAGACGGAGGCGAGTCCTATAGCAGAACAGGTTGGAAGAGGCAGTGGTGGGGCCAGACGGAGAGGCAGGGCCAGAGCTGGTGCATCAGCGCCAAATGTTTCACGTAGTGAAGCTCCCGTGGCAAGGGCTAGATTTTCGGAAGTCTGGAGGTTCTTTAAAGAAACACCGGATGACCGACGGACTGTGGTGTGCAACCTGTGCCACACCAGGATCAGCAGGGGTTCCACCACTACCAGCTTAACCACCACCAGTATGCGCAGGCATATGAATGCTAAACACCCCACTCAATGGAACCAAGGCCGTTCACCTCCGGCCGGGAACACCACTGCTCCTTCCCCTGTGTCACCTGCTGCCTCTGCTAGTCAGCCCCCTGCCCAGGACCCTTGCCCAAACACCTCCCATGCGAAAACCACACCTTCGCCTCCACGATCCTCCACAGCATCCACCAATGTCTCCATGCACAGCGTTCAGCTCTCCATACCCTAGACGCTGGAGCGCAAGAGGAAGTACAGAGCAACCCACCCACAAGCCCTCAACGTCCACATCTCCAAACTACTTAGCCTGGAGATGCTGCCCTATAGGCTGGTAGAGACCGAGGCCTTTCGCAACCTCATGGCTGCGGCCGCCCCTCGGTATTCGGTCCCCAGCTGCCACTACTTTTCCCGATGTGCCGTCCAAACCCTGCACCAGCAAGTGTCAGACAACATCATCCGTGCCCTGCCCAACGCCGTTTCCGACAAGGTCCTCCTAACCACGGACACGTGGACGAGTGCTGCCGGGCAGGGTTCTGTATATCGCTGACGGCACATTGGGTTAACTTGGTGGAGGTTGGGACCGAGTCTGACTTTGGGGCTGGTCATATACTGCCGACGCAGAGGATTGCGGGGCCTACCTCGGTCCAGGTCTCTCAGGCCTACTATGCCTCCTCCTCCTCCCACCCCTCCTCCACCTCCTCCTCCGAATTACCATCCGTGGGCATGACGCCATCAGTCGGTAGCTCTAGGCACAGCAGCAGTGCCGTCGCTAAGCGACAGTAGGAGGTGCTCAAACTGCTGAGCCTAGGCGATAAAAAGCACACCGCCCAAGAGCTATTACAGGGCATCACGGCACAGACTGATCTGTGGCTGGCACCGCTGAACCTGAAGCCAGGCATGGTTGTGTGTGACAGCGGCCGTAACTTGGTGGCGGCTCTGCAACTCGGGAGACTGACACATGTGCCATGCCTGGCCCATGTGTTAAATCTCATAGTTCAGCGGTTCCTCAAGACATACCCCAATCTGTCTGATTTTCTCACGAAGGTGCGCCGCCTCCGTGCGCATTTCAGGAAGTCCAGCACAGATGCTGCCACTCTCAAAGCAGCGCAGCGCCGCCTCCAACTGCCCGCTCACCTACTGTTGTGCGACGTGCCCACGAGGTGGAATTCAACATTAACCATGTTATCCAGAGTTTACCAGCAGCGTAGAGCGATTGTAGACTGCCAGATGTCAACTTCCACCAGAACTGGTAGTCAGGTCAGTCAGCTTCCTCAAGTCTACAATAAGGAGTGGACGTGGATGTCTGATATCTGTCAGGTGCTGAGTAACTTTGAGGAGTCAACACAGATGGTCAGTGGCGATGCCGCCATCATCAGCCTCACCATCCCGCTGCTTGGCCTGTTGAAAAACTCTCTGGCCAGCATGAAGTCAGAAGCTTTGCGCTCTTCACAAGAGACGGGGGAAGAAGATTCCCTTGTTGATAGCCAAAGCACCCTCAGGTCTGTTTCTCAGCGCATATCGGAGGAGGATGAGGAGGAAGAGGAGGAGAATGTTGGCGAGACAGAAGAGGGGAGCATTGCTCAGACCTTCACTGTTCAGCGTGTATGGGCAGAAGAAGAGGAGTTGGAGGAGTTGGAGGAGATGGACAGTCAGGCCAGTGAGGGGAGTGAATTCTTGCGAGTTGGGACTCTGGCGCATATTGCAGATTTCATGCTAGGCTGCCTACCCCGTGACCCTCGCGTTCAAAGAATTTATTCCAGCACCGATTACTGGGTATTCACTCTCCTGAACCCACGGTACAAGCAAAATCTTTCCACTCTCATCCCTGGAGCGGAAAGGAGTGTGAGAATGCATGAATACCAGCAGGTCCTGGTGCACAAGCTGAAACAGTATTTCCCTTCTGACAGCGCTAGCGGCAGAGGGCGTACTTCTGCGGGACAAGTCGCGAGGGAGAGTAGTTGAGCAGGCAGCTTGTCCAGCACTGGCAGGGATCGGCTTTACAAGGCCTTTGCCAGTTTTATGTCACCCCAGCAAGACACTGTCACCTGTCTCGGCAGAGTAGGGCTGATCTTTACAGAAAGATGGTGAGGGAGTACGCAGCTGACCATACCATCGTCCTAAATGATCACACAGCTCCCTACAACT